>OVBA01009651.1:0-10203 GCA_900406435.1 Lepidium aucheri | reverse complement strand
GGATCCGCAACCAACGAATAAGCTCTAGGCGTTATAGCTGACCTATTTGACGGTGGTGGAGGCGGCAACTTCTCTCTTGGCCGTTTCCCTGATGGCTTATGTGGCTTTGGACAGTTTGCTCGGATGTGCCCTGCTTCCCCACAGTTGTAGCATACCCTCGGTCCTTTCGTACGGACCTCCTTTGCCCGCGTGTCCTCCTTTGGGCAATCACGGACCCTATGGTCTGAACCACCACACCTAAAGCATGCTCCTGAAGCCACTCTGCATTCTCCAGAATGGTTCCTTCCATGTCACACACGCCATGCGTGATGCAACCGATTTACTCGGCGCATGCCCATCTGTTTTCCTTTGCCTCGCACCCGAACCTTGCCCTGATTGGGTTTGATGCACATTTGGGCCTCTTTTCTTCTCATTTGCTGCTCTGATCTCTTCTAAACCACTCTCAAGTTGGGCAGCTTTTTCCACAAGCTCCGCAACCGAGTTGTAACTCCTCACTTGACACACATTGCGAAGTTCAAGCCGTAGTCCACACATGAATCGAGGCACTTGGACTTTCTCATCATCTAGTTCATGTCCACCATAGCTCTTAAGGTTGTTAAACTGAGTCTCATACTCTCTCATGGTCATTGATTTCTGGCTAAGATCCAAAAAGGCACCTTCTAGCCTATCGTACACTTCGGGTGGAAAGTACTTTGCTTGAAACTCATTACAAAACGTTTTCCATGTGCAATTCAGACTTCCTATTCGGTTTAAAACCCCTTTACACCAATTGTGGGCATCACCTTCCAAGTAATGCACCGCAAGATCACATCTATACTCATCCGGACAACGAATAGAGTTGAAGTTCTTCTCCAACCTACTCCTCCACTCATCCGCCTTAATCAGTTTATCACCTGCAGAAAAGAACTTAGTACCAAGCTTCTGCATGTGATCCATCATTTTCAAGTATGAGGGAATGGCCGAGGCTTGACCAGACACCTCAGTCACATTCCTTGCGGTTTCTGTACCCGCTCGCCGAAGCACCCCTTCCCCGGGCATTTCTTCCCTCCGAGGAGGTGCATCATCAGCCGTTGTGGCAGCTGGAAGTCTTTCCAAAACTTGTGTCAACATGGCCAAAATAGGATTTAATCCATACCTATTTCCAGCCCCTTCATTCACATTCCGATTTGTGGGTGTTACCGACACCTCATGCTCTCTTCGGTCAACACTTTGTTGACGTTCCAAATTTCTTCCCACAACTTTTTTAGCCTTACAAGCACCATTACGGGAAGTCTCAGCATTCCCCACAGTACCTCTTCTTCCTTTACGTGTAGTAACCATCTACATTCATCATTATAGCTAAGTTAATAACCTCTATCAACTTAACTCGGTTCTTAGACCACATATCATCTTACCGCGAGACCTTGGCGTGAGGAGGATGGATAACATTCATCTAAACACATTCATATACACATATTACTCATCCTAGAATCAACCACGATCTGATACCAAATTGTAACACCCTAAACCCGCGATTTCAAGTTAAACACATTTTTAGTAAAGTCTTGGGCGGACCTTACACTTAGCCATTTCGAGTTCCATATTTCACTAAGTCAAAATTCGATTTTTAAAAGAAAAGTGACAAGCCCAAACAGTCATAATAAAAGACGGTTCCATTTATTCAACTCAAATCGGTGTTCAAAATATAAGTCAACTTAGACGGTAACCTACCAAAATCCCAAAACAGTTCTAGCATCAAGTTCACTTTAAAGAGCACAAAATAAAAACACGAGTTCCATCCTAATCCATCCCCTCTTCCTTCCGCCTTGGTCTCGCACCTACTCGCCACTTTCCCGAACATTGGCTTGCTCATTACATACAATCACAAAGATTGCATAACCAAACGAATTTGCTTAGTGGTTCGGTCATCTTGTCCCACAAGGCTATAACCAGTACAAGCATTCAACAATAAATCAAATAAACCAAAGAACAATCACGATCTAGGTTTAACACAACGATTAACATAACTATTCTGGTTACTTCCGAACAACTATGAAACCATTCTTTTTCATTCATATATCATATCAAACACGAACCCTAGGTTCTAAATTCACAAACACGAGCCCTTGGCTCTCAAACACGAGCCCTTGGCTCTCAAACACAAGCCCTTGGCTCTCAAACACGAGCCCTCGGATCTATTCACGCACGAGCCCTCGGCTCTAAACACACACAAGCGCTCGGCTATAATCACACACGAGCCCTCGGCTCTAATCACACACAAGCCCTTGGCTCTAATAACACACGAACCCTTGGCTCTAACCACACACGAGCCTTTGGCTCTAATCACACACGAGCCCTCGGCTCTAATCACACACGAGCCCTCGGCTCTAATCACAATCACAAAACACACGGTTCTATTCACATTCAACCTAACCATTCTAAGGTTCCATTCAACCTATCACCAAATACATGACTAATAATGCCTTGCGATCACGAACTCACCTTTGCCTAAGCTTCCTTTTCGATTCCTTTTGCTCTATGGGGTTTGATTTGCTCTTTTCAACAAAACCCTAAACTCAATTCAGCTCCTAGCTTGATCTCACGAGATTGATCTTGCTCTCTTTCTCTCTTCGTGTTTTCTCTCTAGTTTTAGGGTTTGTTTTTGCGGATTCTCTCTCAATGAGCTCTAAGGTTCAAATTTATACTCTAATTCTAACCCTAATCTCCTTGTTGGGCCGAAAATTATCCTCATCCAATTCAAGCCCTTTAGCATTCTTTTTGGCCCATAAAACCAATCCTTGGTCCATAACATTTTGGCCCTTTTTCCCTTTGGCCCATTAGGCTTTTCAAGCCCATTAATACTCGACATTTCATGTCCAAACCTAAGCTAATTCATGTCTGAATCAAGCTTAAGACATAACACCATACAATTCCATCCGATCCGAACATGGTTGTCCGAACCGATCGGCGCGTGCTATCCACGCAGTTCAGGCGGTCAGTTCCGACCGTTCTTGTCCGTTCCGACAAGGCTGTACGATCCGACCATTCTTGTCCGATCCGACCAAGCTGTCCGATCCGACCAAGCTGTCCGATCCGACCGTTCCTGTATGATCCGAACAAGCTGTCCGATCCGACCAGACTCGTCCGATCTGACCAGACTGTCTGATCCGACCAGACATGTCTGATCCGACCAAGCTGTCCGATTCGACCAGATCTGTCCGATCCGACCAAGCTGTCCGAAAATCTATTTTTGTCCTAAAAATCCTTCCTTAGCCTATTTTCACGGTTTTTCATGCTCTTTCTCATTCCTTAGGCTTCGAATGCCCATTCTTAACTCATCTAAATCAAATGTCCAAGTTTGGCTCGTCCGTTCATACCGCACTCACGTACCACACCTCGTGTGTTTGCGGATTTACCGAGTGTGGGTATTACATTGGATTCCTTGTGAGATTACTAGATTTTAGAGGGTCCGATATGCATGCTCACCCGATCTAATTTCCACTAATAGGGTAGGCTCAGAATTTCCTCGGGTGAAGGTTCATGATCGTGAGAGCGACTTGATCGAACCACAGTCCCCTCGATTTAGGTCAATTCCCGATTCGGTTGTTAAGAAACCAAGTTCCTCCATATCTTCACATTGATTGCCGACCTCTTTCCACCTTGCCCATCTACTTATTTGCAGATTTATTGTTTAGATCTCATTCCAGTTTTTCATGCTCTGGTTTTGAATTTCCTTTTGTCTTATTATCCTTCCTATTTTGTCTTACTCTCTTGCAATAGGTTGGTAGATTGTAACAGAATTTTTACCCACCATTTGAACTTGAACTAGGTAGGTTGATTAGTCCTTTTTGCCTGTCTTCATTCCGACTATTGGTTCAACACATACCCTTCACTTACCACTCCATCATACCACAATGATTTGATAGAAAAAAACTGTAGAATCCTTTTATTAAATTGGCGACGTTGCCAAATCGGAATAGCTTGACTTCAATAAGGAAATTTCTCTGTTTAGGATCAAGTTCGCCTCTATTTTGTGTTAAATCGTTTGCTTGTGCTTCAGAACTTGGATCTTTAACGACCAAGTTCATATCCTACTGATAAAGTTGTTGTTTTTGCTGCATTTGCATGGCTCGCAGGTACTTCTCGATGGCTGCAAGAAGCTATTCTTGGGCCAAGTGCAAGAAGCTATTCTTAAATAAGTTCTACTCCCCTACACGCACAACAAAACTATGTAAAGCAATCTTTTATTTCTCTCAAAATGGACCGTTTGCTACAGACTAGACCAAAACCCGACCCTGCCGAGGAAGAGACTAGAATCGAGGAAGTCAGTTTGCTTGAATGTACCACTACTCCAACCATCTCAAACCAGTTGTATTGGATATGTTACAAAAGATATTGCGAGGATAAAAGGTTGCGGCCGCCGAGCTCATAAAGAACTTTGCTGAGATCAATGACGGATATTCAAACATCAACCATAAGATCGTGGACATAGACAGAAGAATTAAGAAAGTTGAATAAAACCAAGCCACTCCTTTGCCTTCTCCTCTTTCAAACACAATCCTCGCTTGTCGACCTCGTGTGAACAACGAGGCATCCTACAATATTGTTGAACTAAACATGGAACAAAAGATGGTTAGTAGTACTGCTCAGGCTGCTGATACTAAGGACAATATATATGCAGAGGGGGATGATGGTTCACGAATACAGATCGACAATCAGCTAAAATTAGCTAAGACACTCGATAGTTTGCCTCGCACCACTGAAGAACGAGGGCAGAATGCTCTAGCAAGAACAGTGCCAGAAAAATCCCCTCAACTCTCCTTGCTGCCACTATACCCGAGGAAACACAGCGAGCTAAACTCCTGGCAGCAGATTCATATAAAAGTAACCCGTCTTCATCCATTTGGCCTCACCTACCCTTTTCTAAGAGTTATTAAAAGTGCATCGCTGAGAAATATAAGACTCTGCTCTCTTCAAAACAATTAAAGACATGCAGCTTCCAATCCCATTGGTTGATGCTTTTATGTTGATACTGTCTTACCATAAGTTTTTCAAAGATGCGGTAAAAGAGAACACCAAGGACATCGAAGAAGAAGTGATACTAACTCATGAGATTAGTTTAATCATCTTAAGAAAGAAAACACCCAGAAAGTTAGCCAATCCCGGTACCTTTACCATCCCTTGTTCTCTTGGAACGCTATCTTTCCACAATTGCTTGTGTGATTTAGGAGCTTCAATAATTCTTATGCCCCTCTCGGTTGCAGAGAGATTAAGATTCATAACTTTCAAAGCATGCAAGATCTCATTAATACTCGCTTATCAGGCTAAGAGGATACCACATGGAATGCTCGAAGACTTACCGGTTAATGTGGGAGGAGTGCAAATCCGAATAGACTTTGTTGTGCTTGAAATGGATCAAGAACCTTTGCTCTTTGGTAGACATTTCCTAGCTATAGCTGGAGCTTTGATTGATGTGAGAAATGGAACAATAGAGTTGAATTTGGGCAAAAACATCAAAATGAAGTTTCACAACGAAGACGTATTGAGGAAACCTACCACTGTGCACCAAGCTTTCTGGATCCAAGAGATAGATGATCTAAAAAGCAAGCTGCTTGAGGAATGGCTCACAAAGGATCAATTGCAAATTGCGTTAACCATGCCGATTCGAGATTTGTATTTTTGGATCGAAGCTGAGTTTTACAGGAAGCTTTTGGATGCCTATCAACCAGCGAGAAGCTAAGTCGTGATTGAGGAACTGGTGGAGTCTGATATTAAGAATGAACAAGCGGTAAAAGGGATCCCAAGCCCTTTGCAAAAAAGAATTGCTAGAGCTGCTGAGCACTCAGTCATGCACCTCGCAGCAGATGACACCGAGGGAACCTTTAATTCAGTCCAAGACGATTTGTCCGAACTTAAGGCACCGAAAGTTGGATCGAAAATACTTCCCGCTGCGCTAAGGTATGCTTTCTTAGCCCTAATTCTACATATCCTATAATTGTTAATGATGCTTTGAATGATGAAGAGCTTGAAATGTTGCTAGCCAAACTTAAACGCTTTAGAAGAGCTATAGGTTATTCGCTTGACGACATTAAAGGAATCTCACCTAGCTTTTGCTTGCATAGAATTCATCTATAAGATGAATCGCAGTCTAGCATAGAGGCCCAAAGGAGGTTGAACCCGAAAAAGACTTTGTACCTGGATCTGCACTACCAAACCGTGCGGCTTATCGCATCAATCCGCAAGAATCTAAGGAGCTAGAACGACAAGTGCAAGACTTATTGGACAAAGGATACATCCGTGAAAGCCTTAGTCCATGTGCTGTTCCAGTCTTGTTTGTGCCAAAGAAGGATGGGTCATGGAGGATGTGTGTGGACTGTTGTGCCATCAACAACATCACCATCAAGTACTGCCATCCAATTCCACGCCTAGATGACATGCTAGATGAACATCATGGAGCCACTATATTCTCCAAGATAGATCTCATGAGTGGCTGTCACCAAGTGCGGATGAAAGAAGGTGATGAGTGGAAGACCGCATTTAAAACGAAACAAGGTTTGTATGAGTGGCTCGTGATGCCATTTGGACTCACCAATGCACCGAGCACATTCATGAGACTCATGAACCAAGTCCTAACGGCTTACATCTGTAAGTTTGTCGTTGTTTATTTTGATGACATTCTTGTTTATAGTTCATATTTGTCCGATGACATAATGCACCTTAAGCAAGTACTAGATAGAGAACGTTGAACTAGCACTTATTCTCGCACATACCATCTAACTCTCTTGTTATTGACTCATGTGTTTCTCAACGCTTGTTTAGTAACCTTAAGTTGATAGAGAACATTGAACTAGATTTTACACTATCATAAACATCTAACTCTCTTGTTATTGACTTATGTGATTCTCATTACTTGTTTAGTAAACATAATTTGATAGAGAACATTTAAGTAGCACTTTCTACTCTCACAAAGTGTCTAACTTTCTTGTTATTGACTCATGTGCTTCTCAGCAATTCTTTAGTAACCATTAGTTGATAGGGTAAGTGTAACTAGCACTTATACTCTCATAAACCGTCTAACTTTCTTTTTATTGACTTAAGTGCTTCTCAGCACTTGTTTAGTAACCTTAAGTTGATAGAGAATGTTGAACTAGTACTTATATTGTCACAAACCGTCTAACTCTCTTGTTATTGACTCACGTGTTGCTCACCACTTGTGTAGTAACCTTAAGTTGATAGAGAACATTATACTGTCAAAAACCGTCTGACACTCTTGTTATTGACTTATGTGCTTTTCACCACTTGTTTAGTAACCTTAAATTGATAGAGAACGTTTAACTAGCACTTATACTCTCGATAGCCGTCTAACACTCTTGTTATTGACTCATGTGCTTCTCACCACTTGTTTAGTAACCTTAATTGATAGAGAACATTGAACTAGATCTTATACTCTCACAAATCATCTAACTCTCTTGTTATTGAATCTCGTGCTTCTCAGCACTTATTTAGTAACCATAAGTTGAAAGAAAACATTGAACTATATCTTATACTCTCGCAAACCATATAACTCTCTTGTTATTAACTCATGTGCTTCTCATTACTGGTTTAGTAAACTTAAATTAACAGAGAAGGTTTAAGTAGAACTTACTACTCTCACAAACCGTCTAAATCTTTTGTTATTGACTCATGTGCTTCTCACCACTTGTTTGGTAACCTTAAGTTGATTGGAGAACACTGAACTAGCACTTATAGGCTCAGAAACCGTCTAACTCTCTTGTTATTGAAGCATGTGCTTCTCACAACTGGTTTAGTAACCATAAGTTCATAGAGAACGTTGAACTAGTACTTATACTCTCACAAGCAGTCTAACTATCTTGTTATTCACTCATGTGCTTCTCACCACTTTTTTGTTAACTTTACTTGATAGAGAATGTTTAAGTAGCACTTACTACTCAAATAACCGTCTAACTCTCTTGTTATTAACTCATGTGAATCTCACCATTTGTTTACTAAACTTAACTATATAATGAACATTTAAGAAGCAGTTACTACTCGCACCAACAATCTACCTCTCTTCTTTGTTTCATGTGTTTGTCACCACTTGTTGAGTAATCTTGAGTTCTGATAACAAGGTTTTTGAGCCTAAGAAATCAAATGTCACACATTCAAAAGCTCCAAAACTCCAAATGCAAATGCAAATGTAAAGAAAGCAAAACAAACCTAAAAAGACCTAAGTAATCGGAAATCTATCTAAACGGATGCAAAACTACTTAACACAACACTCTAAAACCATCAAAAATCACACACATCAGCTCCCCCAAACTTATACTTTGCTTGGCCTCAAGCAAGTGCAATGACATAAGGTGGAAAAGCTGAACACACACAGTGGGGACATCTTGTCTAACAAACAACTTGCTTAAGCCAAACCATAATCCACATATGGGCTCTATCATTTTGGAAACCGCAATGTAATCATCCTTAAACATAGCATACAACCTATGGATTCCTATCATCTAAGCTGGTCTCTAAAGGTACAAGTCTAATTCCTTATCTCTTTTTGTTGTGGTCCTCAAAAGAGACTAGAGATCAACAAGTACATGTGATAATGGGAATTATCGAACCAATACTCAGTGGTTGCTTGTAATCAACCTAACTACTACTAGTTCCTAGTTCAGGCATCCTATCAATCTGTCACAAAGATAGGCTATGTTATCTAATGAACTTGCAATCTAGCTAATAGGACAAAATAGAGTAGAGGACAAAATAAAAACAGAATTTAAAACATTGAAAACAGAGAAAAGCATAAAAAACAGAGGAAGATAATTGCAATGAATGAAACTAAGCATAGATCTAGAGGATAGGGAGGGTTTGATCGGCGGTAAACTCGCCGATCCGACCTCGCCGAGCTAAATAGAGGAATCTCTAGACTGGGACAAGCTTAGATCAACCCATTCTCATGGTGAAGATCCCTAACTAATCCGGTTGATCAATTACGGCAAGAGCCACGATCATACCAAATCAGAAGCTTAAAGTTCAGCCAAATACATCTAGTAACCGATCCACAATACTAGATCTCTCCTCGGTGGATCAAACCATCACTCACATGGCATTTGGTCTCCAATTCCTTTGGCGCTAGCCTTAGGTCACAACCAAGATCAGATCTCTCTTGATCAGAAGAGATCAGCCTTAAGCTTAGCCATATGAGAAGAGATCAGAGTTAGATCATGTTTGCATGCTGAGGGAATTGGTTGTGTCACCTCCGATCTCCCTATCCTCGAGATCCGCAAGGATCTACTCACGTCTCATGGCTTGAGAGTGGAGGAGTGGTTCTGGTCTTCGCCCTCTGGAGTTTAGGCCCAATGAATAGTCTGAGTGTAATAAGTTGGTTCTCCCTTGCCGTAGATAGGTTGAGGCTGGCGACTGAGGTTTCCTTCCGTGACCGATCCTCGCCCTGCGAACCGCGAGGTAGCGATCCGAGTCTGAGCAACTCTTTTTCCTTAGCAGTGATTCCGATAACTTTAGCTCCAATTCAAGCTCCTTTTTGCTCATTTACCTAGAAAGGCTCCAAAACTCCAAATGCAAATCCAAATGTAAAGAAAGCAAAACAAACCTAAAAAGACCTAAGTAATCGGAAATCTATCGAAACGGATGCAAAACTACCTAACACAAGACTCTAAAACCATAAAAAATCACACACATCAGCTCCCCAAAACTTAGATCTTGCTTGGCCTCAAGCAAGTGCAATGACCTAAGGTGGAAAAGCTGAACACACAAAGTGGGGACATCTTGTCTAACAAACAACTTGCTTAAGCCAAACCGTAATCCACATATGGGCTCTATCATTTTGGAAACCGCAATGTAATCATCCTTAAACATAGCATACAACCTATGGATTCCTATCACCTAAGCTGGTCTCTAAAGGTACAAGTCTAATTCCTTATCTCTTTTTGGTGCGGTCCTGAAAACAGACTAGAGATGAACTAGTACATGTTTCGACTTCCCTTAGCTTAACATGATCATTTTTCAACTTAAATGGTTCCCTCTCATTAAGATATTACTTCCCGATTATTCATTCTTTCATTTCTTTTTCTTTTTTTCTTTTTCTTTTCTTTTTATGTGCCCTTTTGGCTTTTCCGAAGTTGGCTTACAAAAACATGAAAAGCTACGGGTTTACAAATATTCCCAAGTTGCTCCACCAACCCGCATATGGAGTAAGTTAGCGGATAT
>OVBA01009650.1:0-10205 GCA_900406435.1 Lepidium aucheri | reverse complement strand
ACTAATGGCAAAGATTAACAATTTGTTATCTACTTCACGTGTACTAATCTTTAAGCTTTACTTGCTCCTCTACACACACACAAAAAAACAAACAATCAAACATCATATACCATAGATAAGAGACATGAAATAATCAAAACTGTTGTATTGAAAAACTTATTCTGTAGTTTTTCTTGTGGCCTCAGTAGTAAAAGTAAATCATCAAAGACCTTCAACGTGTATTTCTCGAATTTTCTATAGCATGATACCAAAATGAAACAAAATTGGTGAATCTTTCACACAATACACAGCCTATCCGTCACTGCAGAATGGGAAAACAAAAACATAGAGCATACTTCAGCGAAAGCACTTGCGGATGATTCAATAACATCATCTTCTAAAGCATCAACATTAATCATGGTAGGAACAGGCTGACACGGTACCAGAGGTACCGTAACTGCTCTTACAGAAGCGGAGGTGCCTTCTTGATCTCCAGGTACTGCATTCAGATCAATCACAGCTTTCCTCTGTCGATTTCCTCGAGCTACTCTCACTTCTTGTGTGCTCATTTTTCAGCTCAGAGTTACCAACCTTTGTACCTGTAAAACAAATCTGAATTACTCCTCAAAGTATTATACCAAAATTCAAACCATCAAACAAGAGAATCCTTTTCCCCTCAGCGATGGATCATCTTCTGATGTAATCTTACGCATACTCTTCTAGAGAAAAAAGGTATAATACTATTTTCCTATTTTCATCAAACAAGAGAATTCATAAACTCCGGGAATTGCAATTTGTCACTCAATTAAACAAGAGAATCCTATTTTCCTGTAAAATATCAAAGAAGCAAATTGCAATTTCAAAAGCACTCAATTACAAAGCAAAAAGGTATAAAATCAAATAAATTCCAAATTTAGGGTTCGTAGATTCCCTGGGAAGAGCCCAAGTTAGGGTTCGTAGATTCCCCCGAAACTAACCTGAGAACTGAAAACTCCGATTTTCTTTCGCCGATTTCGATCTGGTTCTTGTGTTTTCGGCGAGAGAAATTGAGAGAGACGAAAGCGAGACGATAAAGAGAGAGAGAAAGCAGAACAATTCCTCTGTTTTTTTATTCTCTTTTGTATTTCTTTTACGGGCCAAAGAGAAGGAGACACGTCACCGTCTCTTATATCAGAAAACGTTTCTTATTTAAGAAATGTTTCTAACCATTATAACTAAATTTTGATTTATTTTAAATCATAAATAATTCTAAGAAACCTACTAGAACCTTGCGATAATGTTGCTCTAAGCTTAGTAATTTTCTAAGTACTCTTAAGTTATATGTTAGCATTGAGGATAGACTCTATCAAATCTTTCACTTAATCTCTTTATTTTGTGTATTTAAGGCTAAGCTATATCTTTGAAAGTGATTTTGATATCGAAGATCAACTAATTTGGTTTAAGGATTTTTTTAGAAAAGATCATATATTGATGAATCTGACTGTTAACATGATCACTATAATATCAGTTTGTTACATTTAGAGAGTTTTATATGTTCAATGGCATTACTGTAAATATGGCCAGATTAAGAAGGGTATTTCAGATGACGTTGACTATTTTAAGTTTTTTTTTTACTCTTTCTGGCAACTTCGAGAGCACTTGCAAGCGAGAAAACAAAAAAAAAACTCTTGGGCTGAGATCATAAGAAAGTTGAGAATTTGTGAATCGAAGAAGAAAAAGAGATTTGGTTACTTGGAGAGTGAATTTCTACCAGCTGTTGGTGATTTCATACTGGAATCTGTGTTTTTTTTTCTTCCGGTGAATTTGAGTAGACAATGGAAGAAATAAGATCGGCAATGGAGCAGCAAATGGATCTCATGGCGGATCTGGTCCAAAAGGTCTCCGGAGAGCTCCGAACAGGATTACAACCTGCCTACGCGAATTTCATTGGATTTTTCCACGCCATTGATTGGAAGGTAATGAGAGTCTCTTCGTCCTGAACTTTTTTTTTGTTCTCGCTAAAATTTTCGAATAAATTATGAATCCTTCCTTTTTAATTGAATTTATAAGTTCTAGGGTATACACATTTTTCTGAGGAATTTCGAATCGGCAGTGTTGCATTTGAGATTCGATACCATATACATTGATGTTATCGTCTGGGTTCTTGGTTAATCAACTTGGATTTTGATCTCTTTGCTTTTTTGCAGGAACCTTGGATTATGGGACTAATGGCGTTTCATGCTCTGTTGCTAGTGGTGACTCTTCTTTCTAGAAGGCATCTCAACTTCCATATGTTCCTCTTCTTATTAGCATGTAAGTTCTCTTTGAAACTGTTCAAAGTAAGCAATATGTGCCTTTTGATATTTGTAGACGCTTTTCTGTTTTAACCTTATTGGCAAATTTTGCTCAAGAAGTTGTGATCAAGGTATCTCTTGGAATTCGTTCATATTAGAATTTAGAAGTCTCTTTGCACTGGGGATATTGTCCTTTGTTACCAGTTGTTTCATTTGATCCAATGATCTCACTAGGCTAGGTTGTGGCTTTCAAATATAATCAAGGGTTTCAGGAGCTGGTTCTGATATGTCCCCTTGCATCTTTAGATTTAACTTAATTCACTTCAGCTTACGAATTAACGCACAAGGCATTGGACTCATCTCAGGAATCATAATTAGAGAGACACACTATCTACAATGATAGGCATGAGTTTATGAGTCAGTATGCTACAGAAGTTTCAGAAACAATGGTTGTAAAGGAAAATATGTAACAGTCATTAGTTTGCATTACGAAGTTAATAACTGCCATCTCCATTTGTAACTTTTTACGTGATACGAGTAGTCATTGCATCTGTTCAGGGTAATTTTTTTCATTAATACACGTTATTGAGACTGATGATGTGACATAAAATTGCAGTGGGTGGAGTATATTTTGCAGAGAATCTCAACCGAGAGTTGAGAAAAAACTGGAAGAGCTTCTCAACTCAAAACTACTTTGACCCACATGGAGTCTTCCTATCGGTTCTCTGGTCAGGACCACTTTTGATCATTGCAATGATAATCCTGGTATGTGTTCAGCAATGCCCCCTCCCTCTTTCTCTCTTTGCTCAATATAACATATTAGAATCGACTGGTTTCATGAAACAGATTTAGTTAGATTGTTCCCGAGTACATCTTCTCCTTAGATTGTTTGGAAAAACATAATCTGGTTGAACAAACCATACTCCTCGTCCTCTTCCTGTTTATATATCCAGAAAAAAATGTGAAAGGTAGGAAAGATTAGTAGAAATGAGTAGTTATGAAATTAGACCCATGACTGAGAAGTCTTAAATATCCGATTCGCATACGAGTCAAGAACCATGCTATGTAGGGTGTAAACATGTTTATGATCCTTAAATGAAACGTAATGATAAAATGAATTATGTATATGGAAATCTAATGTCAGTGTTTATGTTTTATGACAGATAAACACACTCTTTTCGCTTTGCTACTTGATTGTAAAATGGAAAAGAGCTGAGCTCAGGCATCGTGCAAGGCTTGAACGTACCAAGCAGGAATAGATCTCACTCTCAATCTTACCTTCTCACAATATTTATGTTTACTCTCACTTTGCAAAACGTTTTTTTTGGTGTCCTTTAGTAGAGGCTACTCTTTCTTGTAGCTTTCGTTTTAATTGAATTGTATTAAACCAAACCAAATCATGTTACTCTATTTCGGTTTGTTTTGGTAAAGTTTTGAAAGCTCGAATAGAATTAGAAACCTTATCTCCATCCATATAGCCGAAATGGGCCTCGGCCCATTAAACTCTGGGTAGAAAATAAGTTAGTATCTATGAATTATGATAACAATTTTGTAATAGAACGACCTTCTCATTAAAAAATTTTATAAATTTCTCAATTGCTTAATTTTTGTGGAGAGTTTAATGGGCCGAAACCTACTTCAACAATACGAGGTTTCTATCTAGGTTTGGAGAATCCTAACACTCTTTTCATTGACAGATTAAGGACTTCGTTGAGTTTGGTAGTTTCCGTTTGTCTTTGCAAACTTTTGAAACCTCAAAAATGAATTGGATTACCCCATTCAATTTGATTACTACAGTCAATAAACTTACCTTAGAAATGTCTATTATGTGGTAAAAATTGTGTGAGTAAAAATTATTTGGTGACACTGACATGGCATAACATGAGAGATACTATGGCCTGTTTGTTTGGTGGTTGTTAACGGCCGCGATTAACGATTATAAGTTGTTCGTTTCGTGGTTGCTGGTTCAGCGACCAGTCACCAGCGATCAGCAACTGCAATTCTGAGTCGCTAGAAAATTCAACAACTGGTTGCTAAAATTGGTCGCTAGTAACCGGCTATTCTCAAACGAACAACGATCAAAAAATTTAATTAATTAAAAATATATTTAAATAAATAAAATTTAAATTTAATTAATTACAATAAGATTATATAAAATATAATAATTACAATTTATATATTTTTATAAAAAATCATAAATAGTGAAAAGAAAATATAAATTTACAATATTTGATTTAATTATTTATAAATATATTTTTGATGACTAATATATAAATATAATAATACTTTTTATTTAGTTTTTTAATAAAATTTGCATTTTCTTTTTGCTAAATAGATATCATTATTTTATAATTTAGATTAACATACAAATTTTAAAAACATTTATGAATATATATAAAAAATTATAAATGTTTTTGTAAAAGATAATATTTTTTATAAAAAAGAGTCGTTGGACACCGCGACTGCAAAATGAACAACATAACAACTGATAAATAAACATAAAATCAATTTTTGATCACGGTCGCTAGTCGTGGTTGGTGATTATAGTTGCCGGTGACTACGGAAAGAAGAGGACCTATTTTATTTCTATAGTATTGGATAATTTGATACCTCGAAATGAAATCTGATTATGCTTGGTTTAACCTTAACCATAAAATTAAGGATCCAATTTGTTTAATTGAGTTAAAAATCGTAATTATCATTTAGCCGTTACGAGTAAATAGAGGTCGCTGATTCGCCACTCTTCAACGGCCTCTTTATTCAAAAATCAAAAACTCGTCCAAGACACAGAGAGAGAAAGAGTGTACAGTATAGCATTTAAAGAAGACTCCAGAATTTGTTTCTCTAAATTGTCTTCATCTTCTTCGCTTCGGTTTCGAAATCTCTCACTCGTTCGCTTTTAAGACTTATCTATGGAGGTTAAGGAAGATAATATTTCGGAGGAGGAGCAGCAGTTGCGGGAGAAGACGATCCCTGTGTTCACAGTGCTGAAAAACGGCGCGATTCTCAAGAATATCTTTATCGTCAACAGTCGCGATTTCTCGTCGCCGGAGCGAAACGGTTTCACTGTGTGCGATGATAACCAGGTAGAGGAGATTTTGGTCGTTGGTCGTCATCCCGACTGTGATATTTTGCTTACGCACCCTAGCATTAGCAGATTCCACTTAGAAATCCGCTCGATCGCTTCTCGTCAGAAACTCTTCATCACGGATTTATCTTCTGGTATGAATCATCTCTTAACTGAATCTTGGAATTCAAAAAATATCTGACATTGCTTGTATTTTCCTGGGGAATTAGATTGTCATTTCTAATTAGGTTGTTATTACTGTGAAATTGGATCTCAGTCTAGGCGTTTTGGTTGTTGATTGGGTTTGTTTCTCGATTTAGTGCATGGGACTTGGGTTACCGATCGGAGAATCGAGCCACATGCTTGTGTCGAGGTTAAAGAAGGTGATACTATTAGGATTGGTGGTTCAACAAGGATCTATAGGCTGCATTGGATTCCTCTGAGCCGTGCGTATGACATTGACAATCCGTTTGTTTCACCACTCGACGCATCTACAGTGATGGAGCAAGAAGAAGAGCATAGAATGCTTGACGCAGAAAATCTAGAGGTTGTACATCAGGTTCGACTGCTCTAGTGAACCTTTGTTGTTATCTTAGCTTTCCTTATTTAGCCTAGCTCTATATCTATTTGATGTTGTTTACTAAGCCTGAAAGTGTAATCTGTCTTCACTGCAGTCACCAGCGAATGTTTCATCAGATGATGATAGAGATCTACTTCTGGATGTGACGTCAGAAGGAACTGGATCATCAGTCCCTAGTGAGGATGATACAAATGTTACGACAAGGGAGACTTCATTGCCACTTGCGTCACCTAGTGTTTTGACACTAGCTAGAGATTCTGTCAAGACGCAAAAGCTACAATTGAATGAAGATTTGCAGTTGTCAACAGAGTGGGACTTAGATTTTGAGGAAGCCGCAGCAGAGAAGCCAAGTAGCAGCTCCGCAGAAGCTGATGAATGTGATTTCAGAGAAGATAGAGGTCTTCTTCCAAACGTGATGTCAGACAGGCTGGAGTTGGAAGTCCCAAATGAAGATAAGGTTCTATATCCAGCTGCATCGGAGACTTCAGCTGTTCCACTCTCAACAGATTCCATTGAGACAGATAAACTACAGCCCACAGAAAATGTTCAGGCTTCACCAGAGTTGGCCGTTAATATATTAGAAGCCAACGCAGAAAATCTAAGCAGCGGCTGCACCCCAAGTAAGGGACAGATTGATGGCTGCTTGGAAGCCTCAGATTGTTCTGCAGATGAATTAGCTGCAGAAGTTGAGACTCTGAGCCATCACAGAGAAGTCAGCAGAGAAACTGAATTTTTAACGGAGCAAGTAATGGAAGCATCAGCTGAACCACTAATTAAGTCTGAAATTTGTGGTCATGAAGCCTCATGTTCCTCTGCATTTGAATTGGACACGGAAGTTGAGATTGTGAGCATTCGTGGAGAAGTAAGTGCAGACACCGATTTTGTTACAAAACAAGAGATGGAAGCATCTTCTGAACCACTAACTGAGACTGAGATTTGGAGTCATGAAGACAATGTAGATATTGAGGTTTCAAGCCAAGTTATGGCAGTTTCTCCCAATTCCTTTCCTCAGGCTGAGCCAACTTGCGAAATTGTAACTCAAAAAATCCGCTCCCTCATCTTAGGTTCTGACTTCCAGAGTGAAGTGGCCTTAGAGATTGAAACTGAGAACCAAAAAAGCAGTGGAGAAGAAACCAAGGTCGACTCAAGGCAAGCCAGAGGAGTGGCCGTAGAAACTGAAATTGAGAATCAAAAAAGCAATGGAGAAAGCAAGGTTGAGTCAAGGCAAGCTAGTGTAGTGGCCATAGAAACTGAAAGTGAGAATCAAAAAAGCAGTGGAGAAAGCAAGGTTGAGTCAAGGCAAGCTAGTGGAGTGGCCGTAGAAACTGAAACCGAGAACCAAAAAAGCATTGGAGAAAGCAAGGTCGAGTCAAGGCAAGCTAGTGGAGTGTCCGTAGAAACTGAACCTGAGAATCAAAAAAACAATGGAGAAAGCAAGGTTGAGTCAAAGAAAGCTAGTGTAGTGGCCATAGAAACTGAATGTGAGAACCTACATCGAAAAAGCAATGGAGAAAGCAAATTTTATGAGTCACGGCAGACCAGTGTAGCATCTGGTTGTTTGGTCGCGGAAAAAGAAGGGCTTCCAAGAATCAATATAGAAGATATCCAAAGTCTTTGCTTGAACTGCCAGCCACTTTTTGAGAGTGAAGTTGGGACTTCATCTGAGATCTGGAGTGAAATGAATCATGCAGATGATCAGAATCAAAAATCGGGAATGAGCAGAGAGACTGATAAATTATTTGATGAAGGCAGCAGCTCGTGCCTTTCTGAGGACCGTACACAGAATGAAACACAAAATTTCCTGTTAACACCAAATCAGAAACCCAAAATAGAATTGTCAACTGGCTCTGGGAGATATGAAAAATATTACAGCCTAAGTGAGATAGAGGGTGAAGAAAATGTTGATAAGTGGTGTCCAATTTTCTCACCCTTGGCTGCAGAAACATTTGAGGTTACAAAGACGATTGAAGAGCCAGAGACGCCTTCTGATGATGCTGAAAGTCAAGAAAACCAGACCCCGCAAACACATACTATTAGAGAAGATGAATCGTCCGCGATGGATAGCTCAAGGAGGTCCCCAATAAGCTCGAACTCATGCAACATCTGGTCTAGGAGGGGAAAAGCTACTTCTGTTCTTCAGATCCGGACCAACAAGAGTGAAGGAAAGCAAAAACAAAATGGGAATCAACCAAAAGATCAGTTGCACAGAAAACAGGTTCTAGGTGACAAGACTGTTTGTGACGGTGCAGAGAAACTAGAGCCAGAGATCTTTACACCTGACAAGGAGAATCTCACCCCAAGTTCTCATATGCTGAAAAGATTCCAAGATATTGGTGACGTAAAAAATAGCAAGAGCTCTTCAAAGCTTTCAGGCAAATCAGGCACGTTAAAGATTCATTCCAGTATTGCTATTGTTTCACCAGGGGTGTTTACAGAACCAGAAATCTTTACTCCAGACAAGGAGAATCTTACCCCGCACTCTCATATGCTAAAACGTTTGCGAGAATTTGGTGAGATTAAGGAATCAAAAGGCTCCTCCTCTAAAGCAATACGTAAACCATTCTTTGATATTAATGTCGAAGAAAATGTGATGGTGGAACAAAAACCAAATCTACACAGCATGAGCAGCAAATCAAAGGTGAAGCTTGAGCCGATGGAACCAAAGATGAAAGCTGAACGGGCGCCTTTTCAACCTCTACTTGAAAATCCTCTGTCCAAAAGTCTGTCATGCAACGAAGCTTCTTGTACTGCATCAGCTAGAAACAACATTTCTAGAGGCATTCGTTCTTCTTCTGTAAGTCCTGCTTGATTCAGTTGTACTTAATAACTTATTTGTATAGTTCTTATATTAAATATATTAGTTCACTGTGTTTTAGATCCTTTCTGATGGAAAGAGCAAGATGAAGTGGACCATTGTGTTGGACACTTCTTCACTCCTCGACAACGACTCTAGAAAGCCACTACACCTACTACAAGGTATAAAGGGGACACACGTGATCGTACCAAGAACAGGTAATAACCCCTACACCGATAATCCTAGTCTTATAATGCCAAAAAGTTTTATTGCAGACTATATCTCTCAGAACCATTTTGTGTTTTGTAATCCTTTTTTACAGTATTTACCACTAAAAACATGCCTTACCATTTTGGTTTCATTGTTCAGTTTTAAGGGAATTAAACGAAGTGAAGCGCAGTCAGAGTCTTCTCTTCAGAAGAAGAGCAGAGACTGCTTCCTCAGCTCTGGATTGGATCGAAAAGTGTAAGGTTAATACGAAATGGTGGATTCAAATCCAGAGTCCATCAGAGGAAACCAAAGCTACTGCCCCACCCCCGCCAGTCACTCCTCAGTCAAATGGCTCAGTGGCATTCCCATTTTTATTTCACTGGAGTAATAATGCACCAGAGATCGAATCTCCTACAGCAGAAGATCAAGTTCTGGAATGTGCTCTTCTTTATCGAAATCGTAACATCGACGAAAACCTCATTCTTCTTAGCAACGATGTAACTCTCAAGATCAAAGCCATGGCAGAGGTAAATTTAACATACTAAATTATGTATTTACAAAAGCAAAAAGCACACTGGTTAGTGAAATAGTAACATGTTTGTTTGTTTTGGACTCTAGGGTGTGATTTGTGAGACGGCACATGAGTTCTACGAAAGCTTGGCGAATCCGTTCTCGGAGAGGTTTATGTGGACAGAGAGCACAGCAAGAGGACGTACTTGGAGTCATTTAGACGATGTCGTGTTGAGAGAAAGGTACGAAAACAGAGCTTGTCGTAAAAAGTCAACTTACAAAGGAGGAAGTGGAGCAGCTGCAAAAGGCTTGAAACTCATATTACACCATAACTCTCATTATGGCCACACTCATTGATCAATTATGATGCATCATCCGTCCTTCATTATGGCCATAATCAATGATGATGCATCACTATCATCTCCTTTATTTCTAAGTAAGCCAAAATCAATTTAGCTCGCTTACACGGGATATTGTCTTTAGAACTAATGGCATTTTCATAATGAGGCTACAATTACAATTGAGGATTTTTATTTTTTTCTTCTTCTTCTAAGTTGTAGTCATTTGTCTTCCAACGATAGGAATCATCACTTTAAGAAATTAGAGTATTTGGATAAAATCGTTAAGCTTTTGATATAAGAGACCATACAATCTGGGAACGTGCTTTTGAAATAATCACCAAGTTACTGATTTTCGGCGACACTCAAAAGAAGGACATATATATATATATGTATATATATATATACTAGATGATGTCCCGTGCTATGCACGGGTTAAATAATATTTGTTTGT
>OVBA01009649.1:0-10207 GCA_900406435.1 Lepidium aucheri | reverse complement strand
CGATAATCCACTCTACTTACCACTACCCTATAATGATTTGATAGCTTAGACACAAAAAATCTTGTTATCAGGAGTAGATGCGTTAATTACAGGAATAAAATTGGCTAAGAAAGTCAGAGTCGCCGACATCAGCTATTACTACGACTCCCAACTTGTTGTCAATCAAGTAAACGGAGGATACGACACAAAGAATAACAGAATGGAAGCTTACCTCTGCGTGGTAAAGGTGATAACCAAGAAATTGACATTTCAAATCAACAAAATCTCAAGGTCCGAGAACACATCCGCCGATGCCCTAGCTGATCTCGCATCCACAACAGATCCCATACAACGACGAATCATCCTGGTAGAAAGCATAGATAGGCCAAGCATAAGCATACCAAAGGAAGATATAAAACTAGTCTCGGCAATAGACAAAGTCCGAGAAGATTCCAATTCCAAGATGGGAGACGCCGAACATAACACCAAAAAGAAAGTAGTCTGGCGGGACAAAATCTTAGCCTACATCATAGACGGAGAAACGCCAGAAGACAGGTGGGCTGCATGCCGTTTAAAAGCCAAGTGCGCTTTTATCACCCAAGTTGGCAAAAAACTTTATCGGAGAAGTTGAAACAGAATCCTGCTTACGTGCGTTCACGACAATGAAGTCGACGAGATCATCAAGAAAATGCACGATAAAGCAGGAGGAAACCACAACAATGGTAGAACACTCGTTCAAAATATTATAACACTCGGCTACTATTGGTCAATCATGTCAAAGGACTGCTTCAAGTACACTGCTAAATACGACAAGTGTCAAAGGCACAGGCATATTATTCACTCTCCAACCAAGGAATTAACATCCGCGATAATGCCTTATCCATTCATGCGATGGGCAATGGATATAATCAGACCGTTACCATCATCCCAGCATAAGAGGTTCATGCTCGTAATGACCGACTACTTCTCAAAGTAGGTCGAAGTAGAAGCTTACTCCCAGATCAAAGATAGAAATGTAATCAAATTCGTATGGAAAAACAGCATCTGCCGACATGGTCTCCCATACAAAATTGTAACAGACAACGGATCTCAATTCATCTCGGCCAAAATTTACTAACTTTTGCGCCAGATGGAATATCCAAGTAAGCAAGTGAACACCACGAAACCCGCAAAGTAATGGTCAAGCAGAGGCCACAAACAAACAGATTCTTGATGGTCTAAAGAAGCAACTTTCTGAAAAGAAGGGAAGTTGGGCTTCCGAGTTAGAAGGAGTATTATGGTCACATCAGACCACACCTCGGCGATCAACTAGGCGAACTCCATTCTCTCTTTTTCACGGAATGGAAGCAATGGCTCCAGCAGAAATAGCAGTGCCAACTTTGCGCCGTGAAAGTCTTTCCGAGAACGAAGACGCAAATAACGATGCTATGGAAAATAGTATTGATGACTTGGAAGAAGAACATGACGAAGGCCTTCTCTGAGTACAAAACTATCAACAACAAGCCACAAAGTACTACAACAAGAAAGTATGTGGACGACACTTTGCGGCCGGAGACCTTGTACTTCAAAAAGTGTTTGAGAACACGGCCGAACTCAATGCTAAAAAACTCGGCGCCAATTGGGAAGGGCCATACATTATTTTCAAAGTCGTCAAACCAGGCGTCTACAAAATCACCGATATGGAAGGAGTACCAATTCCTCAAAGTTGGAATTCCATCTACTTAAAGCGATACTACTACTAGCAAGTCGCCTTCTCAGAAAATTAGATGCGTCATTTAACGCATTACTATCTACTTAATTACTTATATAATGAGAACTACGTCTTGGCTTGTTCCCTTTGGGGTACGTAAGTAACCTTCGGGTCCAACTAGAACTTTATAAAAATATTATTTTGTCGCAAGTCGGCATTCAAAAAAATAGACAGGATTACAGCCTATATATTCACGAGTCATAACCTCAGATAGATTCTTGCAATATCTAAATTATCTTTTCAGTCGAGTCTTAAAATCTTGTTGAGCTCAATCTCAAAAAACTTATTAAAAGCAAAGGAATTATGCCGAATTCTAAACTTCAAAAATCCACGAATAGAACCTAGTCCTTATCTTAAATGTCGAGTTCTAAACTCGCCGAGCCTAATCCCGAAAAACTTACAATCATTGAGTCTAAAATCTCAAAAACCGCTGACTAAGACCTAGTCATCATTTTGAAAAGAGTTTAGTTTTTTAACAGGAAAGACAAGTCTTAAAGCTTTGTATAGGTCACCTGAGATGAAAGTCTTATTAAACAATAGAACAAAATTCCACACATGTTCGTGAGAAAAGTTCTCGTCAAAGGACGGAAATTTAGCTTATGACATGTGCATTAAAAGAATTCTTGTCAAAGGACGAAAACATAGCTTAGAAAAAATTCATCAAAACAGATCTTGTCAAAAGATGAATACATAGCCTAGGGCAGGTTCACGAGATTAACTTCTCGCCAAACGATGGAACATAGTTCCGTACAAATTAAAAGACAAAGCATAGCTTTGCACAGAAACACCAAGATTAATTTCTCTCTAAAAGACAAGCATAGCTTTGTATAGAAAACGACGAGATTAATTTCTCGCAAAAAGACAAAGCATAACTTTGTACAGAAACGCCGAGATTAATTTCTCGCCAAAAGACAAAGCATAGCTTTGTACAGAAATGCCGAGATTAAATTCTTGCCAAAAGACAAAGCATATCTTTGTACAAAAATGACGAGATTAATTTCTCGCCAAAAGACAAAACATAGTTTCGTACAGATTTATTGAGATTGGAATCTCACTTAACGACAAAGCATAGCTTTGTACAGAAATGACAAGATTAATTTCTTGCCAAAAGACGGAACATAGTTCCATATAGATTAATTGAGATTGGAATTTTACTTAATGACAAATCAAAGCTTTGTACAGAATTACGAGACTAAAGTCTCAAATAAAGTCAGAACATAATTTCAGAACCGATAATTGGAAATCCTTGAGACCAAGTTTTACGAATAAGGCTTCTGAGTCTGAACTTCTTAAACTTAAACTGAGTCCTAAAATCTCAGTTTCAAATCTGCATAACAAAAAGTTCTCTTCCAACGCTAAAACGAGATCAAACTCTCTAAACGCAGAAAGAAACTTCTCTAAACGAGCAAAAACAAGAAAAGGATTTTGGAAACCACAATTCATAAAATCACGAGTCAAAAGCATTAAAATAATTGTTTATTCATTATCAAGTCTTGTTTCATTTACATAGGAAAAGCATTTACAAAAGTACTGAGTACGTACAAAAAATTTCACCCTACAGGCCTAGTGCCGACTACACAAAAAGACTACGACAAAGCACGAAAAATTTATGGTGCTTCTGTGAGTTTACTTTCATCAGCATTGGAGGTCTCTCCAACTTTAAAAACAGGGGCGACCAAGTCCCCCGGAAGTAGTGGCGTTAACCTCTCCTTATTAACGAGCTCCCAAAACTTGTTAACTTAGGCAGTCATCGAGTCCGTGACCGCACAAGGAATGTCAACTCCCCGATCAGAAAGCAAACGAAGAACATTTGCCGATCCAATAAATTGGGCATACGACAAACGAGTCTTGAGGTTCCTATCAAGATCGCAGAACCGAGCAGCAATCCGGTCGAAATGATAGGACAGACTCTCACGAAGAACCCCAAACGTTCTTGAGTTCTCAACAGTTAACGCCTGGCGATGTCGAGAATCAAAGTCCCCCCCTCACTAAATCTAACTCAGCATGCAATCTTAGCACAATGTCATTAGCCTTTTTGACGGACTTAAAGGCAACACCCTGGTTAGATTTGGTGCAGTCTAGCGAATCCGATAGTTTCGCATTTCAAGCTACAAACTTGAGGAAATTTTCACGCTCCACTTTCAATTCGTCATGAGTACTAGCGAGTTCCTCCTGGGCGGCAGAAAGTTCAGATCATAGTTCCACTACTTCCAGGTAGTTCTCAGCAACTCGTGAACGCGTACCCCTACCCCTTCCACAAGAGGAACCAATCCTACTTTCTCTCCTTGGAGAACCAATCCTTAATGGTGCGTTATTCCTTGCCTTCTTTGCGGGCCACAAATCCCCTTGACAAGAGCTTGAAGGGACCTCCACTATGTCGCGAATCGGAACAGTTCAGAAACCCTGGAGGAACCTCTAGAGGGTCGAGCATTCAAACCCTCAAGAGCAGAATTAACAGCGGCCTAAACATTGGGAAATTTAAAATCATTAAGACCCATTTTTAAAGAAGAATGAAGAAAAGAATAAAGATAAATTTAAAAGAAATTTGAGTTTAGAAGAACTCGGAAGTCGTCAGGGCAAGTTTAAGCAGATGAAAAGTGAATGGTAAAAGAAGAAGAGGCACAATATTTATAGAGAATTACTAAAATGTGAAGCGACGAGAAGCCGAAATAATGAATAAGCGGGAAGTAATCGAAGCGATGCCACACAAAACTGAGGCCACTGTTCAAATGACCCACTAGAAAATTGATACATAGACCAAAGATTCTGGAAGATGAAACAACCTTTCCGACTCAGAAATTCGGCACTAGAATTTTCCGAGTTTGGGGGGGACAATTTTTGGAGGTGGATCCGAGGTCCTACTTCGGTCCACCAATAACAACGGGTCGAATATAAAAGAACCACTTGATTGCAAGCACTAAGTCTTCAACTCAGATAAAATATTCAACTCGGCAAAATATCTTGTCTCGGAAGGTTCCATGAACCTGAAGGAAAGTCGGATGACACATCAGCATACAATAAATGGAAGTTTGCCTGTTCCGATATGGAAAACTTCCACAAATCTAGCATGAATCTTAACGGATTCAGTCTTATCAACAAAATTTGTAAATCTTCCTTTATTTTCTACACATGTAAACCGCCTCTTTAAACTATAAATAGAGGCACAATCCTTCCATAAGGAGGATCTTCTTTTTGGACATTCGAAGTTTAATAAGAACACCAATAAGGCCTTTACCTGTCTTATTACTCAGTTAACTAAGCTCTTACTCCTGTTCATATCCACAAGTGTCATTTCCCATTATTCCTTGCTCTATTAATCAGGAACCACCATTTTAGTACTTGTTGTGCTAAACCCAGTTCCAGCAGGCCCTTATAACTTTATTCCATTAATTATAAATCAAACAACAAAACTTCTGTGAATATAAATAACCACAATATCATCATCCAAGAGGTTACACACTTCATTAGGGACCGTATCCAAAAGATGTAAACCTAACGGTAATGTAAATGAGCAGTTTGCTAAACCATGTGCGAGACGGTTTGCCTCTATGTAAATGTGACTAATTTAGATTGTCTAGTCCTTTGAAAGTAAGCCATAGCACAACCGTGCTAGGGACTGTATCCAAAAGATGTAAGTCTAACGGTAGTGTAAATATGTAATTTGCTAAACCATATGCGAGACGGTTGGCCTCCATGTAATGTGCCTAATTTAGATTGTCCTGTCCTTTTGAAGTAAGCCATAGCTCAACCGTGGTAGGAAAGAGATGGAGTGAGAATCACTTGTGCTTGTCTTAAGGAAATTGGCTACAGTTTCAGAATCAATCTCAACTTCAACATGTCTGAAATTCTACTCTCAAGCTATTAATAATCCATAATAAATTCTCCAAAGCTCAGCTAAAGGAGCATAGCAGATTCATATATTCAATGCCAAACTCCTTAACTACGTTTCATTAGAGTCACGAAGAACACCACCGACAGTCGCAAGGCCAGGATTTCTCTTTGACGTCCCATCTGTGTTGAGCCTTACCCATCATTGGTTCGGTTTAGTCCACTTAAGTTGCCTCTCTGATCTCACTCCCATCTGTCTCGAATTACTCTTCACCAATAACTTTGCTTTGGTTCCTTCTGAAATTAAGTCTCTAGTGAACTTGGTCCGATCCGTCTAGGTTTTATTTGAGCCAAAAATATTGCTACATCTCCATTTCTAAGCCCACCAAAGAGATAAAGCAAATATTATTGACAAACTACCTTCATGAATTGTACTGTCATCTTGAAGGTTTGTGTATATGCATTCCAAGAGAAACATATCATAAAAGCAGCCTCAAATTCTAGCGGTAGCAAGCGGTGCTAAATCCCAAGCATTGCTTGAATTGTGCAAAACATGAATTATTGTTTCAGCGCCTTGTTTACATACCGGACATGTATCATAGTCACTTATATGTCTCATTTGTCTCTTAGAGTTTATCATTACTGATTGGTTCACGCCAAGCCAATGGAAAGTGCGGACCCTCTCTGGAAGTTGAGCTCCCCAAAGTTGGTCAAACATGGCTCATATCTATTCTTGGTGTATCATTAGACGTGAGGATTGAATATGCAGAACTGACTGAAAAAGATCCACTCGCGTCCCACCCCCAAGATGGTCGATCTTTTGCTCTCATTACATTGTCAACAACAACTGACACCAACCTTAGTACACCCTCTTCAGGTACCAAAAAAGTAATAAGATCCAAACTCCAACCAAGTCTATCTCTCCACATATCCTTAACAGCTAGATTAGAGATTTCATGGGAAATCGAGTGTGTGACGTATTCAACCAACACTTTGTTAACTAACCATCTATCTGACCAAAATTTGATATCAACTCCATCGCCTATAATCCACTTGAAATCCGGTAACATTATTTCTCGTACTCCAAAGAGGATACTCCAGCAGGTAGAAGAGCTAACACCAGACGGTTTCATTGAACTGTTGTGACTTTGTATTTTCTATGTGCCTAACTGCCGCACCGAGGTGGGTAGTTTATCTGGGGCGTAAAATATCTGCCTAGAGACTAGATTCCTCATTAGTAAAACACCATCCCATTAAGATATTAGTGCAAGGATCATTTGTTTATACAAGCGTATACCCAACTCACCTTCTTTCTTTGACCTACACACTCGTCTCCATTTCACCAAGTGTTGTCGTTTCTTCTCTCGTGTACTACCCCAAAGGAAAGATCTTGCTAACTGGTCGAGCCTTGAAAGAGTAGACGAAGAAAGCTTAATGGTATCATCATGTGTACCAGGAATGGAGGATATAACTGCATTTGTCAAGGTGAGGTGACCTACAAAACTGAGACATTTATTTTTCCATCCTACAAGCCGAGAAGAGACCTTTTCCACCATATCACCGAAAGTCTCTTTGGTGATACGTTTTTTTAAAACTAGTATTCTAAGGTATTTACCAAGATCACGTGTTGCCTGTATACCACTTTCATCACTAATCAACTTTGCCAAATCCCGAGATACAATTTTAGTGGAAAAGATCTTGGACTTAAGGCTTACTCTCTAACATGAAACCGCACAAAAGTCCTCCAAAATATTTTAAATAACTTTGATTAGAGAGATGGAGGCTTCCACAAACAATTTTAAGTCATCAATAAAACAAATATGGGATAGCTTAGGGAAACCACTAGCTAACCGAATAGGCTTGTACTTTTTAGCATACATGAACCTGTATACCAAATGGCATATACGTTCAAAGCACATGACAAAAAAGTATGGTGACAAGGGACCCCCTTAGCGAAGGCCTCACTCTGGTCAAAATGGCATTCCATAAGACAAATATCTCCGGATTAATCACCGATTGTAATATACAATTCACCCACTTTTTGCTTAAGTTTGCTGCTTTCAAAGTGTCCTTTAAGAAGTCGCATTTCAATCGGTCATTAGCCTTCTCAAGGTCAAGTTTAAGCAGCATCTCTCTTCCCCTTCCTCCTGAACTACCTATATATGTTATTCGCACTTAACCTCCCAAGGTTGAAGCTCTATTGTGCAGGACCAATCAGTTTTGACATAACGCGCTTCAGTCTCATTACCATAACTTTTGTAATAGTTTTAAATAAAACATTACATAGGGCGATAGGTTGAAACTATGTCATTCTTTCGGGCTTATAAATCTTCGGAATCAATACAACTAGAGTACTATTTAGACCCTCTGGCATCCGACTAGTCTCAAAGAATTCTAGTACCAAGCGAGTAACCAAAGGACCCACAATGTCCCAACACTCTTGGTATAATACCGGTTGAAACCATTAGGACTTAGAGCTTTAAACCTTCCCATAGAAAAGAGAGCATTCTTCACATCTGATTTCATAAAAGGTATGTTTAAATCTCGCTGGTCTTCACTTGACAACATTGGGAATCCCTCCTGTGGGAGAAAAGGCACCAATAAAGTAACATCTTATAAAGAGTAAAGATTATTATAGAAGTCAACCGCCATATCTTCTAAATATAAAAAATTTGAAATCTATTGTCCACTCTCGTCCAGTAGGGCACCAATACAATTGTAGTTTCTTCTATTCACAATTCAAGTGTGAAAGAATTCAGTATTTCAATCTCCCAAAGTGATCCATTTCTCTTTTGATTTCTGGAACCACATTACTTCCTCCTGTTCCAGCACCTCATCAAGTTCCTTGGTTAATTCATATTCCTTGGTGATTAGCTTGTCTGTTTGATTGAGTTCTAGTAAGGACTGAGTAGTCTTAATCTACTCCAGTAACTTCTATTTACGCTTGCAAACATGGCCAAAGATGTCTTTGTTCCAGGCTTTCAACTTATATTTAGGCAACGAAAGGGCTAGAGGTGTAGAGATATCTCTATTCCAAGAAGTACTGAGAAGATCCTTAAACCGTAGATGAGATAGCCATGCCGCTTTAAAGAGAAATGGATGACATCTCAGATTAGTTGCAACCTCTGAACTAAGTTGGAGAAACCAGGGGGCATGGTCAGACGAAAAGAAGGGAAGGTGAGATACATACACTTCTACCAAAGCAACCGAGCTCTCGCACAACAAAAACTCTAGTCCAATCGCTTTGCCATATAAGTACTCTTCTTTCTTCCCATCTTCCAGGTGAAGCGATTACCTCTGAAGCTCATATCAGTAAATGATGAGTTATTAATCCAATCAGCAAATATGATAGAATCTTGAGATAAATCACCACTTCGTCCAATATGTTCATCCAAGCATACGATGGAATTAAAATCACCTTGATAAGTAAAGGCTCATTGATACCATCACACATCCTTTGTAATTCAGTCCACATACCACGTCGTCTATTCACAGACGGAGCAGCATATACAAAAATCAAATGAATGATCTCTTCCCCTTCACCAATCCGAGAGTGTATATACTGGTCCGAGCTAGCAACGATGGTCACAATTCCTACATTATCTATCCATAATAGCCATAAGCCACCGCTTTGACCGACTGCATCCACTCTAAAATGATTCTCAAAGACCAAACCTTGGCATATACATCCTGCGTTCGCCCCTCCAGTGTGCGTTTTGAAGACCGCCAAAATATATGTAACATGCTTCTTAGACAAGTATCTTATCGATCTCCGAAAATTGGGTTTATTGGCGAGAAAATTGTCCCCAATATACCTTTTAAGTTTTGAATTTTCCTCTATACCCCTGTTTAAAATTTGTGCGAAATATACGTTTTGGCATTGGTATATTTTGAAATAAGGGACATAATTTACAGTTGTGTCTCTGGTGGACAGTAATATTGTCTATGATAGAAATATATAGTGAATTATTTTACAATAGACAAAGCTTGTCTTATGTGGACATATAGTGAATTACATGTCCCATGGGCAAAAAAATAATAAATTTTTCCACCGTAAACATAATTAAAAACTCAAAAGAAGGTATTTTCCATAATTAAAAAAATCAAAAAATATATTTTGCAAAAAGTGAAAAAGTATATTGTGGACAATTTTAAACTCAAAAGGTGTTTAGGAGACAGCATTCTCATTTATTGCCCCCTTGACAATTCTATAACATGAAATTCATCATAATAATAGTATTAACCACAATTCAAAGCTTTTAGAGTTGTTCATGGCGTCCAAAAACCTCATGTTCAATAGTGATGAAAGGTTGCCCTTCCGCGCCCTCACGAAATTCCACTTTAGAGTGTTACATCACAAATTTCTCTTCAATTGCCAATTCAGGTACAATCACCCTACCCTAGTTGGTATTTGTCACTACTAAAACACAAAACTTTGGTTTCTCGAGATTAGGTTTTGATGGAAGTCCCCTCTCCACCAAGTTCGTCATTATCACTTTACCTCCACTAACAATTTTTTGTTTCCCTCACACAGTTAGGCTTATCCGGAGGAATATCCAGTGGAGGCCAAAGATCCTATCTATCTCTTTGAACGCCACCGTGTATAACTTGTCGTACACCATGAATGTTATGTATCCATCTCCCTTCTTC
>OVBA01009648.1:0-10210 GCA_900406435.1 Lepidium aucheri | reverse complement strand
CACCTAGACTAACTTGAACTTGAATAGAACCCAACCGAAATTGTAACTAGTACTATATAGGTATTAAAATTTTGGAGCCAAAAGACCGGAACCGAAAGGACATGACCTGAACATGACTTGAATAACCAGATACCTAGAGATAGTGTAAAAATTAAGGTGTTGAAAGCTTAAGCCATTGCACATAGCCTAAAAGAGATCAATAAATTTTTTCTCTCTCGTCGATAAGAAGAATAAAGAGAACGCTTACATTTTCTGTTGTTTCTAGCTTTTATCATTCTGTAGTTTGTTCTTTCCTTTAGGGTCAATGGGTTTTGTTTTCTTTTAAGAGACTTAGGCACAAGTTTGCAGATTTTCTTTGGTGGTGTTCTCGTTGGAGCACTTCGGTTGGATCATTTGCCTTTCGTAGTTATCTGGGATTGGTTGTTTCCGATGTATCAATTTCGATTCTTGTCTCTACATCTCAGATATGACCGTTTGTTCTTCCCGTAACTTCTATCTAGGCACTTAACAAGTCCCTTTGTAGTTTTCTTTTGCATGAATAAAACTAGAGTTTCAAGTTGTGAGGTAGATCTTTATCACTATAGAATGTTATCTTACTGCAGGTTTGGACCATCTTTTGGTTCCTTCAATGTTTTGATATCGATTCTCCAAGATTATATGTACGTTTGGTTCTTAAGCTAACTTTTGTAGGCTTAATCGTTGTTTAAGTCTGAGGTTTGATACTTGCTTTTAGTAGTATTATATCGATTGGTTTTTTTTTTCGGTTACAAATCTGATTTTATCACTTTATCAAAGCGATTTCACAAAAATCGAGACTAATATACGAGCTTAGATAATGAGGACCAAACGTAGCATTTCCGTGACTATTACTTGCAGAAATGGGACGTCTATCAAATTGAGGTTGAAACAAAGAAATACCGAAAGACGTAGTAGTCCATCAGAAGTAACAACACTATGTGTACTTAGCGTTTCAATGAAAAGAAGAAAAAAGAATTGAGTTGTGTAGATGTGTCAGAATACAAAAGACTCAGCAACGGCTTGAAAGCCTAAGCCAGGGATAACTGTATTTTGATTTTTGTTTATCATCATCCACATTGCACACAAATTCATAACCATCTGTTCAAAACTTATAACAACAAATCACACTTAAAATTGTATTCAAAAAGCCTCAGACCGTCCTAGTCAAGTTAGATGCTTTTCAACATTGAAGTTCAGCAACCATTGAATCTAATCATCACAGGCTTCTTCATACAAGAATAAATCATTGTAAAATGTTCAAGTAAAAGCTAACTAAAAAGTTTCAGAGGAAATCATCAGATCTTCCTATACAAGTAATTGAATCATTATATTCAGAAATCTCTGAATATTCAACAACTTGGCAAAGTGTTCTTCATTTGATTCCATTACAAACCAAAGACATTCACTTCAAACAAAAAAAACAAAAATATTGTTCCCCGACGTCCTAAGTAACATCATTGAAATTGAAGAACAGGATAGCGAGGGGAACTAAATTCAGTGTAGGCTAATACATTTTTAAACAAGCTTCACATGTAAATTTATGCAAAGCATGAATTTTAAAACATGTAAAAGCCACTTCAAAGACAAATTCGGCAGAAAGATGGCAAAATAGAGAAGAACTCAGTCCCTTAGATGTTCAATGAAATGCGATCATTACCGCTATCATTACAGGTCTGTAAATTGACTCATCACTGTTCTTCCACACACACACAGAAAAGCACATTAAGGATAAACAAACCTATAAGAGATTGTAGTTGCTCAAGTAATGCTCCCCAATCGGTATCATACTAGAATTAACAGTGTGATACTGTAATGAATTAGGGAGGAATTTAATAAAAACGAGAGCAACACGATTAATATTGCTTCAAGGGAACGAATCATATGGGAACGGAAAAATCCCAAAGACTATCTGATGAAGCCATTCTAAAACCCTAAATTATTCGAGACGATGTAACTCCAAAACGAAATCGAAATAAAAAAAAGATAGAACAAACAACAATTAACCAGAAACCTGAATATAGGCGGAGCTGGTGATTCGAAGATTTAACTAATACCCTAAAGAATGAATCGGCGAAAGAACTGTGATACGAATTGTTAGGTGTGTGGAAGTGTTTATATAGTTTTTTTATTGACGGCAACGAAATAGGGTTTTCATGTAAATGACATGACGAAATAGTCTTGGGCTGTAATTGTAGAAGCAAGTTTATTAGACTTAATTGCAAGGGCCCTTTACTCATGTGGATTTTGTCTCTAAGAAGCCCAATATCGTAGGGCTTATATCTGAAAAGGACAAAATTAGAAATCGATATTAAAAAAATTATAATTTAAACAAACGAACGGAAAAAAAAAATGTAGCAAACGAACCGTGGGTTCACCGTACTGGTGGGAATCGCCATGGCGGTGTAGGGTTTCTGACCTATACTCAACCAATCATAACCCAAACTCAACCGATCATAATTGCTTTATGTTGTATCTTGAGTGGCTGGATCTATGTAATAGTTTTAGATCCATCTTTAGCTCCAGCTCTAACTCCATCTCCATATCTAGCTCCAGCTCCACCCTAAAAAAGCATTATCAGAATAAACTAACACCTACAAAGTATTAAAAAAAATCATAACAATTACAATCATCACATACCTCATTAACGGCAGCAGTCTTCCTATTTTTTTGTTTTGGATACTTCTTGCAACTTGCTCAATTATGACCAGCTCTTTTACACTTCTTACACTACATGATTCTCCCCTCTCCGCCCAGTTTTTTTTATCTCAATTTCACTTTATTTTCCTTTCTTCTTTGGAGACTCGAGCTTTCCCTTGATCCTATTGAAGCTCTTCTCCCATCCCTCCTTTCTTCTGTGAAGGTTAGGCTCATGTGGTGCTATGATCAACACATAGGTATTGGTCATCCAATACTTTGGCCGTCTAACTAGATTGGGAGTTGTTATGTACTGCTTCTTCCAAGTGGTCGTGGAGAAAAACAGTGACATATAATCAGTCACATCCTTGCCTATATCTAGGACTGCAGCAAACGTATATTCACACAAATCCCTGTGATTGCCATTTTATACAAGAGCACTCTCTTCTACTTGTTGTCAAATCCACATACTGAGAATTCCCTTCAATGATCACCTCAAACTGACTTGTGTGCCTTTCATAACTCCACACCACGTAGCGTTCTCCTTCTCTGTCTCCAAAATGTCTGCAACATACTCAGTAATCTGCTTCTTCCACCTATCAACTCTACCATCTCTTTTACTAATCTGACACATTGCTTTCCTTTCTTATGGTTTCCATCATAAGAACCAATGACTTTCCCTTACCCTTGACAATAATTGAGTTAAAAGATTCTGTAACAGTCTGGGTATTTTGGGTTTTGGTTCGGGTTTGGTTCAGGTCTTTTCGGGTTCAGATTTTCGGGTTTATTAATTTAGGATCCATTCGGGTGTTTTTACTTTTTGGGTTCGGTTCGGTTTGGGTATAAATCGGGTTAGGGTTTGGTTACTTATATATAAAAATTCAAAAATAATAAGGAATTAATAGAAATAGATCTAAAAAGGTAAAAGTGTATCGGGTACCCATTCGCTTCTTTATTCGGTTTTGGTTCTGGTTCGGGTTTGGTTTTCGGATACATAAATTTAGGATCTATTTGGGTATTTTTTCGGGTTCGGTTCCTGTTTCTTGGGTCGGTTTTGGTTCGGGTTTCAGATATCAGGTTTTACGCACAGCACTAATTCTGTTGCATTACATTGCATAGCGACTTTCGATCTTATTAAAAAAACATGTACCAAGTTTATGGCTCCTCTTTCATGACTCATCATAAAGACTCTGACTACACCCTCTAAACTGTTCCAATTTACCTCTGAAATCATCTTGATTGTAACACCAAGCGAAGTTCAAGACAAGCGGCTTAACCCATTTGTTTGTTTGATGTCTTTTCTTCAGGTTCTCTAGTATGTGCTTCACGCACATTATGTATTATGCGTTTGGCAAGTGAGATTTGACTGTATTTATGATGCCCTACACGTAACAAATGTAAAAAGTAAGTGTATATATAATAATATGAGAACAAGTAAGCATAAAACACACACTTTTTCATACCTTTGATCAATTTGAAATTATGATGTAATGAGTACCATCTTTGAGGTTCAAATCAGATTTCAATTGCTTGAGAAACCGGTTCTAGTTATCTTCATTCTCTTTCTGTAGAACTGCCCAAACAATAGGGTATATCTAATTGTTTGCATCATGTGAATAGTAGAATGCAGACTTCATTGCTCCCTAACACACATAGAACCTGTTGAATACGTTTTCTCTTGTAGCATTAGATACAATGTCGACAATAGTTGTTGATCCAATATTAGAACTAAGGAGCTCATTTATGTATCCTCAAAGGTGAGCAAACTGCTTTATGTACTCTTCAATGCTATCAATCTTGCTCTTTGACATTGTCCAATACTCGAATGCATTCCCCACTGCTCCTTAATATGGATTGGATGTCAAGAGGAAGGTAATTCGGTTGAGCCTCAGCTTATCTAGGAAGAGCCTTGCAATCACCAGACTCTTCAACAGTTTGCATTTAGTTGTAGGCAAGCAAGTGTGCAAATTACATTTTGTCTTCACCACCCTATTTTGTTTTAGTTTCTCAAAATAGCAATACACTTTTCATCCGCATTCCTTTAATCGAGCACACATTTATTTCAACTTATCCTTCTTCTACCTATCTTGCTTAATGTTCCTCTTCTCCTTCAAGTCATAGTTTAAGACATCTTCTTTGATCCCATAAGCTGTCAAGAAAAGCATACCAATAACCAACTTCTCAGTTGTAGACATCCGAATTTTTCTATCCCTACTCAAGACCGGATCCTCATCTTCTTCAGAATTATATGGTATAGAGTTTCTAGGAATCCTAATCTCATCAACCCAATCCGCTACATCTTCCTCTATTCCACAATTAAACCTTTCTAACACATATTCTTCCGCTTTGTTGTCTCTATCTTCGTCCTCACCATCGCATTTTTCCTCCTCACGGTCACTTAGCTCGTCATCTCCATTGTTCTCCATCTCAATGTCTTCTTCACTCATGGGTTCATTCTCCATCTCAAAAACAACGTAATCTGGATCTTCGCTAGCTCCTTCTTGAGATTCTGGTGGCGGACTAAAAAACCCCCCAATTCCATATTCGAATTCTCTCTCTCACAAGCCCTAATCTGAAAATTGAGAATTTTGTTTATCTTCTCCGTTGCGATGAGCTGAGAAGTTTATTTTTCCCTTCAATGATTCTCTGTTAATTAAATGTGTAGTTTTGATTTTAATTTTTTTAGAATCAAAACGACGTCGTTTTGGTTCTCAGAATAAGCCAACTAATTAGCCTAAACAATGTTGTTCAGGTACTAAACGCGGATGACAAATCGCGGTTTTAGGAACAATAATCACTTTTTTATTCTAATTGTATGCGTAGTTAAAAGGTTAAATAAACTTGTTTGCACGAAATAAAAAAACCCTAAAAGTTTGTGTTGAAATGCTAAGAATAAATATATATATATATATATATATGAAAAATAATGCATTACCTCTAAAAAAGATAGTATATAGTATATCGGAAGGAGAAATAGATACTATTCACGGTAACATATATATAGTCTACTTATAAAGTTTAATAAAAAAACTAGAAATCCTTACAAATTTTAAACAAAATTTTGCGCTAACGAAATCAACCGTGGGTAAAATTAGAACTTTGGAAAATTACATTTTTGGAAAGTTTTGAGTATTACATAATGTTTTGAAAAGTGACAATTTTTCTATTAGAAACTAATGAAGTGCGATTTTGGGGTTATTTAGTTCCAACAGGAATATGCGATATTGGGCTTTATAGAGACAAACCCCACATGAGTAAAGGGTCCTTATTATTAAGTCGAGTAAATTTGCTTTTACAATTCTAGCCCAAAACTATACATGAAAACCCTAATTCGTTAAAAACTAAATAAATACTTCCACACACTAACAATTCGTCTCACAGTTCTTCAGCCGATTTACTTGGTTAAATCTTCGAATCAACAGCTCCGCGTAGATCCAATTTTATGGTTACGACGTGTTTGTGATGAATTGATCTCTACTCTATATTGTATTTCAATTTCGTTTTGGAGTTGCATTGTCTAGGATAATTTAGGGTTTTAGAATGGCTTCATCAGATAGTCTTTGGGATTTTCCCATTCCCATATGATTCGTTCCCTTGAAGCAATAGTAATCGTGTTGCTCTCGTCTTTACTAAATTCCTCCCTAATTCATTACAGTATCACAATTTTGATTCTAGTATGATACCGATTCGGGAGCATTACTTGAGCAACTACAATCTCCTTTAGGTTTGTTTATTGTTTATGTTGTTTGTGTGTGTGGAAGAACAGTGATGAGTCAATTTATAGACCTGTAATGATAACGGTAATGATCGCATTTCATTGAACATCTAAGGGACTGAGTTCTTCTTTATTTCGTTTTGTCTCCTGCCTAATTTGTCTTTGAAGTGGCTTTTACATGTTTTAAAATCCGTGCTTTGAATAAATCTACATGTGAAGCTTATTTAGAAATGTAGGAGCCTATACTGAATTTTAGTTACCCTTGCTATCCTGTTCTTCAACTTTGCCAAGTTGTTGAATATTCAGAGATTTCTGAATATAATGATTCAATTACTTGTATAGGAAGATCTGATGATTTCCTCTGCATCCTTTCATTTAGCTTTTATTTGAACATTTTATAGTTATCTTAATTTTATAGTTATCTTATTTGAACAGATAGTTATGAATTTGTGTAAATGTGGATGATGAGAAACAAAAATCAAAATACAGTTATCCCTGGCTTAGGCTTTTCAAGCCGTTGCTGAGTCTTTTGTAATCTGACACATCTACACAAACCCAATTCATTTTTTTGCTTTCATTAAAACACAATATAAATAGTTAAATACACATAGTAGATTTCATTTGTTGTGCTTCAGTTGTCATTGGATTGGCAACTTCATGTTTAGCTGATTCTTTGTTTCAACCTGAATTTTTTTTCTTATTTTCATTAAATCACAATATACATATACATAGCGTTGTTCCTTAGTTGCGAAGTCATGATCTAAGGTTGTACACTTATCCTGATTTTTGTTTAATCGCTTTGAAAATGGAAAAAAACAACAACTTTATAGTGGATTCTAAAGAACTGATCTCGCATTTGACGACAAAGTGATGATCAATGCGTTTAAAGTGTCTTGTCTCAAGTGTCTGAATGTAGAATTGGATTCGAAAACTTATTATTCTTTTTTTCGTTGGTATTATATTAAATCCAAGATAGAATATAGAGTACAGAAACAATAGCCGGTAAAATACAAAATTTCCCCGAATATTATATCTAAAAGAGGGAAGCTAAAATAAAAACTTGGAAAGAAAAGACTAATACACAAATAGATAAAGAATCTCGTACTCCAAACCGGAAGATTGAATTCACCAGAAATATGACCAAATTCTAATAATCTGGTACCTCAAACCGGAAGATGGAACTTACCAGAGTTATGACCAAGTTGATCAGAATTTTCTATAGTGAATAGGAGTACTTCACAAATAAAGGTTGAGCTACTATAAGGGCAAGAGAGAATCTAAGAGCCAAATTGTGTAAGCTATAGAAAAAAACCTAATTAGAGGTGACACTGATAACAAACTAAATGGCAGTTGACCGAAAGGCGTTTCGATTGAGCTTCAAACAAAATCATATTTCGATTAGGTCTTTAAAATACGGATAAAGAACGCACCAACCTATGAAATAGAGAAACCAAACCCAAATAAGTGCAGCTATCGATCGAATCTGAAGAAGAAATTTAACGATCAACCCAATGAGCAGATAAAAGATCCTAAACCAAGATTCTAGTCTAGCACCTAACCAAAGCTAAACCAAGATCGAACCAAAAACTAACCAACAAAATCTAAGAAGGATAATCTTAAGCCCGAAAAAGAAAGAGAAATAACCAAATAAGGTCACTGGCGAGCCTACTCTGATGGTGTTGTTACCAATTTCAACTTGGATCTACAAAAAGGAGAAGATCCCAGACAAGATCTAGCCCAGAGAAGACCGGAAGATTTTACCCAACTGTGCCTCTCACCCGCACTTATTATTTAAGATAGACATAGAATGTGATGAACATTGAATTTTTTTTTTGGCTTACTAAAAAGTTCTGGCTTCATCAGATAGTCTCTGGGATGTTTCCGTTTCCCATGTGATTCGTTCCCTTGAAGCAATATTAATTGTGTTGTTTTCGTTTTTATAAAATTTTCTCCCTAATTTTATTACAGTATCACACTATTAATTCTAATATGATATCGATTTGGGAGCATAACTTGAGTAACTACAATCTCCTTTAGGTTTGTTTAAAATTAGTCCCTGAAAAAAATGAAAAGTTTTAGTTTTTGTAAAAAGAAGAATAAACTATACAAAATACAGCAACATAGTCTCTAAGACACGATTCCTAATGTTGAATTCGGGTTACCATGAAGTATTTTAGCAGCATAATATCTAAGACGAGCAAACTGATCGTCATGCTCTCTTTAATCCACCTTAATGCTTTTTCTCTTGCAGCTTGGCATTGATAATGCGAAACCCTTACTTCCAATTGAGCTTTTATCAACTCATCTATCTTCATTGGTAAGTAATACTCATGTTCATCTATAATCCTATCTAAGAATAATCTAGCCACAATAGGGACCTTTATCATTTGACACTCTCCATTAGGTGAGCAAGAGTGGATTTTCTACTCATTCTTTTTTTCAATCTTAGAGCAGTATATTCTCTAAACACAACCTCTACCACCTACACACCTATAAGCACATTTCATCTTACCATACCTCTACTTCTTCATATTATAAATTGTTCTAATAGCATAATTTGCAACAACCTCTTTAAATCCCACAACATTGAAGAAAACTATGTCTTCAAAAAGTATACCTCCACTAGAGTTTAAATTCTCTCTGTTTCTTTGCCCGTGTGAAGATTCTCCATCTTCTTCTTCAACTTCATCGTCACTTTCTGGCATGTCATTGTGTGTGATTCGAGGTTCATCACAAAACTGTAGCAGTTTAAGCTCCAATTGGTTCATGTTTCGCTCAAATTCTTCTTCTTCATCGAACCTGAAATCATTATCTTCACCATGTAAATCGCTATCTGCAACTAGAACCAAATAAAGTGACTCATCATCTAACTCCATCGTCTCTCTCAATCTAATTTTCTCTCTCGATTTATTATCAAACGTTCAGTCTTTCTTGATTTTTTTAGGGTTTGCGATAATCGGGTAAAAAACAAATCACAATCAAGTGATAACAAATCATAATTGGGTCTTAAAATTGGTTATGACCGGCTAATGAACTGAATGACAATGTTTAACATTGTAGTTGGTAAATAGTAAACCGCAATTAACCAAATTTGTGCAATTAGACTAACTGCATTGAACTTTATGTGCAATCAGATTGTTGTGTTAAAACTTTGGGTGCAATTAAAATTTTGTTTCGCAATTGGGTATAATCAAATAGAGACCAATGCTTTGGATGGATCCATACTTATATGAAAGTTTGGTGGTATAATTAGACCGAGCACCCAAAAAAATGAAAAGTTCAAGTTTTAGCGAAAAGAAGAATAAATCTACCAAATACAGAGTTGTTTGGGTCACTCATTTTACAAAACTCTATTTATTTCATTCATCTTTTATATTGGAAAGGAAATATGTATTACTTCATTTGGTAGATAATTAGGCTTTAGGTCAACTCCGTTGCATAAATACTCTGCTTAAAACATCAATAAATGCATCTTACACCCAAATCATTTTATGGCATTAGAACAAGGATAAATTTCTAATTTTTTGTCACCTCACCTAAATTTTCTTTATTTTTTTTTGCTCTATTTCTTTTCACAAAAATAGATTATTCTACTTTCTTTTTTCCTTGATTGTTCTCTAATCCTTCGAGTATATCTACTGAAACCAGTGCTCAAAAAATTACTAGGTGGTAAGTAGACGGTAATCTTTTGTCTAACTAGACTCGATAATTTAGGCGGTTTAGACAGTTTTATAATAAATTATATTTCATATATCATATATAAGATAAAATAATAATCTAAAATTGCTTGATTTATAAATATAAAAATTAAAATTTTGTTTTCAAACTCTATAATAAATAATT
>OVBA01009647.1:0-10210 GCA_900406435.1 Lepidium aucheri | reverse complement strand
TTGATCATTGGATTTGACATATGGAACAATCTTGTTGATTACAAACTTTTACAACTCAACTTTTTATAATAGAATTAGGATTTGATTTTCTCATTTATTTAATAAAACATAAATACTGAATAATTTTTTATTGTTTGATTTGGCACGTTGAACAATCTCGTTGACTATTAACTTTTGAAACCCAACATTATATAAGAGGATTAGAAATTGAATTTATCTTTTATTTAATAAAACATAAATACGGAATAAATTTTGATCATTAGATTAGACACGTGAAACAATCTAGTTAACTAGTAACTTTTGAAACTCAACTTTATATAATAGGATATATTTTCAATTTTTATAAATAACTTTTAATGCAATATATTTTTATAAAATAAGATTACCAATGAAAATTACTCTTTTTAGAATAAATTTTTTAACAATTAAAATTCTTGTTTTCCTTGTTTTTTAAGATTATTTTTAGGTTAGCAATTCTTTTTCAATTAGTATAAGCTAAAACTTGAAAAAATCAATTAATTATATATTTTATCTATTTTTTATAAAATAGATAATACTGAAAAAATTCTGATCATTAAATTTTGACACGTGGAATCATCCTGTTAATGAATAACTTTGAAACCAAACTTTATATAATAGAATTTATCTTTTCGTTTTATAAATTATTTTTGTATAATAAGATTAGTAATGAAAATTACTTTTTGTTAGAATTAATTTTTTACCAATTAGTATTCTTGATTTCTTTTTTATTAAGATTTCTTTTAGGTTAGAAATATTTTTTAGATTAAGATAAGCTAAATATCAAAAAATATATATTTAAAGATCTATTTTATCTATTTTAAAAAATACAATAATACAACTAAATTTCTGATTATTGATTTTGACATGTAGAATCGTCCTATTAATGAGTAACTTTGAAACCTTATTATATATAATAGGATGATAGTATTCATGTTAATAATATTAAAATAAATTAAAATAAAATAATGATACATTAAAGTTAAAGTGTTTACCTTTTTGCTTGTTTACCTTGATTGTGTTGGATGTAAACGGAAGATAAATAATTATGTTGAAGAGAGTTTGAAAACTTTGAGAGCATTGTAAAAGTCGTCTATGTGTTTATGTATATATACCAATTGATATTCACAATTTCCTTTCAGATTAGAATTATGAATATAAAATCTTTTTTAGATTAGAATCATGTATACATAGTTATTTAGGAAATATTTAGCTAATTATATTCGGTTAGGATTAGGATAAAAATAAGTATTTTGTGATAAAGCTAAATATTAAAAAATCTATTTAAAAGTCTATTTTTTAAATAAATAAATACAGGAAATTTTCTAATCGTTGGATTTTGACACGTGGAATCATCTTGTTAATGAGTAACTTTGAGATTCAACTTTATATAATAGGAAGATAAGATTTATATTAGGATTGTAGATAGAGATACATATTTTGCGATAGAGATAAATATCTAATAAATCTATCTTAAAGTATATTTATCTTCTTATTTTTAATATATAATTGCAAAATAAAGTTTGTTCGTTGGATCTGATACGTGGAATAATCATGTTAATGAATAACTTTGAAATATTCTACTATATATAGTAAGATATATATATATATATATATTGATAAGATATCATATTAATTATAGTAAAATTAAATAATGATAATTTTAATTTTAAATGTTTACCTTTTCTGCTTGTTTGGCTTAATTGTTGGATGTAAACGGAAGAGAAATAATTAAGTTGGAGAAAGCTTGAAAAGTTGGAGAAATGTGAAAAATTGTCTGTGTGTTTATGATTATATAGCAACTAATATTCACAATTCCTTTTTAGATTAGGAATAGAATCTATTATACAAATAAATATTTAGGATATATTCAGATAACTATTTTCTGTTAGGATTGAAATCATAAATATATCTATCTTAAAGACTAAACTAATATGGATAATCTTATTATACAAAAACCAATGTCAAATTTTTTTTTTTAATATTAACTCTAGTACCAATAAAATAAGATATTTCATGCTAACTAATCTCTATGTCAATGATGACTATGTATATAGATAATTATCTATATATAATATTTATTTTATAATTGTAATAAATAGATATTATTTTTTTATTTTTTTATTGAATTCAATTTTTCTTATAAAATATTAACAAAAGAATTTTAAGATTAGGATACAGTAATTATTTGCTATTTTTTTATGTTATGATTCGGTTCCTTCATATAATAGGATTTCAAATAGAAACAATTATTTTGTAATAAAGATATGATTATCTTTTGTTAATTGTTTTGAATATATTAGCAAAAAAATTATGATCGTTGGATTTGACACGTGGAAGAATCGTGTTAATTACTAACTTTGAGAAACCTTACTTTATATAATAAGATCACAGCTGACTTATTGTTTCCAACTAACTTAATTTATTTAATGGCTAGTTTTAAAAACTTCTAAAATTACTGAAATAGTTTTTATAGTTACGACTAACTTATCAATGTCTTTGGTGGCAGATTTACTTAGGCGGACTTATGATTTCCTATAGTGGCATGGTTCCATGTCAGCAAACATGAGCTTCACGTCAACTCGTAGACATCACATATTTAGGTTAACGGTCTGCCGTCTCCAACCTTCTGGTTCATCCAATTTTACATCTCGCCCTCTATTTCGTCTCAGTTTGGAGATCTGTACTTCAATGGATTCCGTAATTATGGGTTGGAGTTGTCTTTGCTAAATATTGTTGTTGGACAGCGATATGCTAGGGAAGAAGATCTGCAAACCCGCTTGAAACACACACATGCTCTGTAACTGAGCGTTCCAACCGTTCCTGTCAAGCAACACCATATATTTTAGGAGCTTTGTACAGAGATTTTCTTGGCGACATTGATCAATCAGTCAAACCGAAACATATTCAGGTGGTTTTTACCAAGCAATTTGGTATCAAGGTAAATCTTATACGGCTGATTTATATATATATATATATATATATGATACGGCTGATTTATTTATATGATACGGCTCATTTATTTATATGATACAGCTGATTTATTTATATGATACGGCTGATTTATTTATATGATACGGCTGATATATATATATATATATATATGATACGGCTGATTTATATATATATATATATATATATGATACGACTGATTTATATATATGATACGGCTGATTTATATATATATATATATATATTTATGATATGGCTGATTTATTTATATAATACGGCTGATTTATTTATATGATACGGCTGATTTATTCATATGATACGGCTGATTTATTTATATGATACGGCTGATTTATTCATATGATACGGCTGATTTATTTATATGATACGGCTGATTTATTTATATGATACAACATAACAACAACAAATATAGCGGAGTCGATGAACAAGGTGCTTTTAAAAGCAAGAAGTTTGCCCATCGTTCCACTATTAGAAACGATTAGGTCAATGATGACGAGGTGGTTTGCTGAACAAAGAGAAGACGCATGGTCGATGAAAACAATGCTTACACGTGGGGTTGAAAAACTTTTGGAGGTAACCCAGTCGTAACTATCCCATAAATCAGCCTAACTATCTCATAAATCAGCCATTTACGCATAAGTCAGCCTTTCACTCTTGTTTTGATTTCACAGGCTCGTGTGAGTGGTGCAAGAGTCGCAGCGGTACAAAATATCAATTCAATGCACACATAAGAGATATTTTATGTAGTGCTTACGCTGGCACAGTAATGCCTTTGGATACGGCACTGCCTGTCCCTGACTAAGTAGCTGAAATTGTTTGCTTGCCACCGGTACCTCGACAACAACTAGGAAAGCCCAAGAATTCACAAATTAAATCCTCTTTAGAGGTGGCGTTAGCGAAGAAACGTCCTAGGAAGCGACACACATGTTCGATATGTAATCAAGTTGGATACAATGCAAAAACTTCCAACATGTAAATCAATAAGTTAGCCAAATCCCAAATTCTATGTATAATAAGTCAGCCAAACTCTAAATTCTATGTATAATAAGACAGCCAATCCCCAAAATACTTTTAAAATGGCAGATTATTATCAAATTTGTATATTGGTTATAACTACATAACTATATGTCATCCAAATTCATCTAAATACTTGATCTGAAAATAACACATTTCTTTACCTAAAATGGACATAATCTCATGCATTACACATTACATATGTCTATGTAACAAATGTTTTAAACATGTAACATATGTTATAGTTATTATATTACAGATCATCTAAATTATATCTAAAACCAATTTTAAACACAACATTTTGATTCTATTTATCATATAATTCTATTAAGCATTCTACATTACTATAAGTCATTTAAATTACATGTAAAATATATTTTGAACATAATAATATTCTTCTTATACCAAAGAGATTATAAGCCAAAGAGATCAGATACCAAAGAGAACATAATGATCTTCTTAATTTGATATCATTTACCAAAAAGATCATAAGCCAAGTCGTTTTATACGCACAAATTTTTTATGAAAAATGATTTCGACCAGCTGAGGAATGATACCAACTCATGTTTTCTTTATCGCTTTCCACGCATCAGGCCCAATTGCGTTTTTTACCGCACCAAAACAACCCAGTTGATAGTTGTGATTCAAGGTTTTTTTCTGTAGTGGCAATTTCCCATCTTCGTACATTGACTGCAGGTATTTCGTAGGCATCTAAACATAATAATACAATGCAAATAAATCAAACTTAAGTCATAACTCAGCCATTATAATTCCATAAATCAGCCATGTAGAATTACAATTCAACCATGGAACTTCACAAATCGGCCGTGATTTCATAACTCAGCCATGGAACTTCACAAATCAGTTGTGATTTCATAACTCAGTCATTACAATTCCCTAAATCAGTCATGCAATTTAGTCGTATTTTCATAACTCAGCCATATAGAATAGAATTTACCAATGAACGCATGTATATTGTTCAAATATTTTGTTATACTAAATATTATCTACTAACAGTAGATCTGTGTGTTTGCGCGTGAGAGTTAAATTGTACTTTGAAATTTATATATATAATGAAATTAAAAATATTAAACAAACATAAAAATAAAAAAAATTATGCTAACAAACTAATACAAAAAAAACTAAAATATTCATAGTTTTATGCGAAATAGTAAATTTTGTCATAATTTTAAAAATAAATATTATCCCTGTATAATGTATTAGCCTTAGACTATCTGTGAGAGCTCAAAGTTTCGGCTAGAACAAACCATTCCTACGTGGAATGAATTACATCCATCGATAATGTTCTGCTTTTCCGCGATGAAACCAAATTTGAAAGTATTTCCAAAAAAATTACTAATTATGAGGGGTATTCTTTGTAGGTGTTCAATCTACACGTTGCATATCCTCCAAATCACTTTTTGGATAAAACTCCATTAAAATAATTTAAAAACATGCATGTCCTGCAAAACACAATTTAAAATTTTATTATATGAAAACATTTATCATATAATAAAGGGAGATTTTTAAAAATATCCCTATTGGCATGTACTCTTTTCGAAACCTACCATTTCTTTTGAAAATTGGGAGAGAGAAATGGTAATCACGAGTATGTTTTGAAAAAAGGCATTTCGAAAAAGACATTTTTAGTAATTCTTCTATAATAAACTACATTTGTGTACACATATCCCAATAAAAAATCAATTTACATAAAATAAATTAAAAGTTCAAAATAATTACATATTCAGGAAAATCTAAACCCCTGTTAGATATAATAATAGGTTTATCATGCAGAACAAAAAATTTAATTTGATTAAATTAAAAGTTATTGCAAATTACAAAATATATATTTGCATAAATTCTTGGAAAAAATTTAAAAATATTTACATGTTCCTGCAAAACAAAATTTTACTTTTTATCATATTAAAACATTTACCAAATCAAAAATTATATTTGCATAAAATATCATAAAAATTTGAAAAGGCTTACATTGGTTGAATCCATAAAATAATTATGAATCATATTAAGAGTCCTAAAATCCTACCCGCCATCTTATCTAACCACGTGAAAGATAAAGGAAAAACGGAAGAGAAAAAACAACTCATAATAGAATAAAAAGTTGTGTGCACTTTCATAACGCTAATATCTCCACGTAGCCGAAAGCGGAATCACATTCGGATTTGTGATTCGAAAGTTATGGTGGTTTTCACAAGACACATCTTAAGAAAGCAAACTTCTTATTGTTAATGTTTTGAATCAGTTTCTCGTCAAATCAAATAAACCCAAACAACGATCAACATATTGTTGGAAAGCCCCAATGGTCTAGTTTTTATATTAGTTTGCCGATTTACTTTCAGAGCTATTATTCATTGGTAAATCCTTTTTTATGCAGGCAGTTTGTAATAAATATATCCTAAAAAAAACAAAAATCAAAATTAATTAAACCAAAATATATACAATATTAAAAAAAACTATTTGGATAAATGCCATTAAAAATTTTAGAAAATAATACATGCATGTCCTGCAAAAAAAAATTTACGATTTAATATAAAAATAGTTATCATATAATGAACTATATTTGTGTAAAACATATGCCAAATTAAAAAGTTAATTTACATAAAATAAATTAAAAAGTTAAAAATAACTATATGTTCAGAAAATCTAAACTTGTATTAGACATAGGTTTATCCTGCAAAACAAAACAAAAAAAAATTAGTTAACTAAACTTATAGCAAAAAAATTAAAAAAAAATTGCATAAATTCTATTAAAATTTTAAAAATACTGACATGTTCCTGCAAAACGAAATTTAACATTTTCTCATATTAAAACAAATACCAAATAAGAAATTATACTATAAAATATCATACAAATTTAAAAATAATTATTTTCTTGGTTGAATCCATAAAAAAATTAAAAAATAAATTAGTAGTCCTAAAGCCTTAGTCTTCATCTAATTTGAACACATGAAAGAGAAAGTAGAAACGGGAGAAAAAAATAACTCATAATAGAATGAAAATTGGTGAGCACCTTTATAACTCTAATATCTCCATATAGCCAAAAACAGAATCGCATTCGGATTTGTGATTGGAAAGTTATATTGGTTTTCCAAAAACACATCTTTAGAGAGCAAATTTGTGATTGTAAATGTTTGGAAGTAGTTTTCTGTCAAACAAAAAGGATCCAAACGATGATCAATATGTTGTTAGTTTTCAGATTAGTTTTCCGATGCACTTTGAAGCTGTAGTTCATTGGTGAATTTTATTCTATAGAGACGGTTCGTAGTAAGTTTATCCTAAAAAGTCAAAAATGAAATTTAATTAAAACACAAAATATACAATATTAAAATTTATAAATATTTGGGAAAATTCCATTAAAAATTTTAAACACTTACATGTCCCGTGCATAAAAATTAAAATTTTATTATATGAAAATATTTATCATATATTAAACAATATTTGTGTCAAAAATATGCCAAATAAAAAAAATGATTTCCATAAAACAAATTAAAATTTTTAAAATACTTACATATTAAGGAAAATATAAACCCATGTTAAATATAATAATAGATTTATCCTGCAAAAAAAAGATTTAAATAAATTAAATTAAAAATTATAGCAAATTAAAAATTATATATTTGCATAAATTCTATTAGAAATTTAAAACTACTAACATGTTTCTGCAAAATGAAATTTAAATTTTTATCTTATTAAAACATATACGAAATAAGAAATTATATTTGCATAAAATATCATAAGAATTTAAAAATACTTACATTTTCTGTTGAATCCTTAAAAGAATTAGGAATCATATTATGAGTCCTAAAATCCTAACCGCCCTCGAATAGGACCACATGAAAGAGAAAAGAGAAACATAAGAGATAAAAATAATTCATTGTAGAACAAAAATTGGTGTGCGCCATTATAACTCAAATATCTCTATATAGCCGAAAACGGAATTGCATTAAGGATTTGTGATTCGATAGTTATGGTCGTTTTCCCAAGAGACATCTTTAGAGAGCAAATTTTTGATTGTCTATGTTCGGAAGCAGCTTCGGTCAAACCAAAAGGATCCAAACGACTATCAACATCTTTTTAGAAATCCTCAATGGTCTAGTTTTCAGATTAGTTTGCTGATTTAATTTCTGAGTTGTAGTTCAGCGGTGCATTCTTTTTTAAAGGTGGCAATTCGTAATAAGTTTATCCTGAAAAAAAAAAAATTTTAACTAAACTACAACATATACAATATTTTAAAAAACTATTTGGATAAATTCCATTAAAAATATATTAAAAAAATTTACATGTCCTCCAAAACAAAATTTGAAATTTTATTATATGAAAATATTTATCATATCATAAACTATATTTGTGTAAAACATATTCTAAATAAAAAAATCAATTTACATAAAATAAATTAAAAATTCAAAAATACTTACATGTTCGTGAAAATCTGAACCGTGTTAGATATAATAATAGGTTTATCCTGCAAAACAAAAAATTAATTTAATCAAATAAAAACTTATAGAAAACAAAAATTATATATGTGCATAAATTCTATTACAAATTTAAAATACCTACATGTTCGTGCAAAACCAAATTTACATTTTTATCATTTAAAAAAATATACCAAAAAGAAAATTCTATTTGCATAAAATATCATAACATTTTAAAATAATTACATTATTTGTTAAATCCATAAAAGAACTAGGAATTATATTAGGAGTCCTAAAACCTTAGCTAGTATCTGATCTGTCAACGTAAAAGAAAATAAAGAGCGAATATCTCCAATTAACAAGACACATTAGATTCATTATATCTCCATAGTCGTTTGGGTTCTTTTGGTTTGACAAGAAACTACTTCCGAACATTAACAATCGGAAATTCGCTCTCTAAAATTATGTCTTGGAAAAACCACCATAATTTTTGAATCATAAATTGGTGTGCACCTTTATAACCATAATATCTCCATGTAACCGAAAACAGAATCGCATTCGGATTTGTATTTTGAAAGTTATGGTGGTTTTCCCAAGACACATTTTAGGAGAGCGAATTTCCGATTGTTAGTGTTCGGAAGCAGTTTTCGGTCAAGCCAAAAAAGGACCCAAACGACGATTAAAATATTATTGGAAAGCCCTAATGGTCTAATTTTTAGATCAGTTTATCGATCCACTTTTGGAGTTGTTGTTCATCGAATTCTCGCATTTTAAGAAAAGGGCTTGTTCATATCTATTTTCAAGCCTAGGGTTAAAGTATGATGGAGTATATATAGATTACAAGTAGGGTTGGTATTAGAATTTGGTAGATATGATTTTCAGGAGATATGATATATTTTAAAAAAGATTTGAAGTTATCTTAACTATAAAATCAAGTATCTGATTTAAATATGTTAAAAAATTATATTTCGAGTATTTTATTTAAATATGGAAAATTTATTTTTGTTATAGGTAAAATAAGAAAAAGTTGATATGATCGGAATTTTAGATGGATTATCTATAGGTAATATGGATAAATCCGATTATAATTCGGATATATATTGACTAATCGGGTCAAAAGTATTAAAAAACGTAAACAGCATTAGTGAATTTTATTTCTCTGAACAAATGAAAAAGTTAGTATTGTTATATCCGATTAATCAAATTTTTTTTGTCTAATTATTTAAAAAATTCAATTAGAATTCGGATGATCTATTAACGAATCATGTAAAGATATTAAAAACAAAATTGTCATTAATGAAATCAAATTAGCATGAATAAATCAATGGGTAATCGATGTCATATTTACAAGAAGAAAAGTTATTTTTAAGAAGAAAAAAATGAACCCCCGTTAATAGTATAGATAAAATGAACAAAACCCCCTTGATAGCAGTCGACAATAATTAAAGGGATGACCTACAAAAAGTTTTTAACAAAGACGAACGTAAAAAATCACTGAAGCCTAAGAAAAAATAAAAGAGTAAACAAAGATTGTTACAAAGTAAAACCTAAACAACGTTGTGACAGAAAACAAAAACTAAACAATTCTATGATTGCTTGACAAAAAAAAATAATGGGAAAACTGTCAAATTAATATCAAACTTACGCGTTTTTTCTATTNTTCTTCTCTCTCCAAAAAAATATCGAACTTGTTGTTGACCAAGCCAAATAAAGATCGCCGTTAGCCGAACTTAACATATGTTAAACGGATTATGCGAAAATACTAATATACCCTTTAT
>OVBA01009645.1:0-10217 GCA_900406435.1 Lepidium aucheri | reverse complement strand
CGTACAATGAACAACTCAAATACAACATGTATTTCTAAATATTAGCTTCTAATTTGTATACTGTTAAACTAAACTTTTTCTACAAAATAAACGTGTATTATCAATACATCTATTATATAACATTGATTTTTTCATATATTTATAATTTAATTCACAGTGATATAAATCCCGCCCGAAAGGTGGGTCACCAACTAGTATATTTCTGAAAATAATTATGTATGACTCATTTAGTTGTATACAAATGGAAGACTGATTATAAAAAATACTTGTAAAAATAGTTAAAATAATGAAAATGAAAATATTGATGTGTGAAACAATTGAATCTAAATCATTTTGTATTCCATTTTGAAGATAATGTGTGTTTTTATGAAGATCTAACTTAATCAAAATCATGCATTTAATATTATTTTGTTAATATTTGGCCGGTCAAGTAGATAAGTTTCTACATAATTTAAGTAGCGGAATTTGATATCTGATTGTACAAATGCGTCTGCCTTCAGTAAATTTATCACTTACCACTAAACTAAAAGTTATGTGCAATTATACATTTAATTTGAAATCATTAAAATCTTGTGTTAGGATTGATTGCACAAGTAAAAACACTAAAGTGTGCAAGAATTGAAGTAATATAATACCACTCGGGATGTGTGCTAAACAAGATGGAGCCAAAGAATGCAATAAGTTTTGTATACAACGTAGGAAAACTTTGGGAGCATGTGAAGGAAATGGAAGACCCAATGAAAATAAGTGTTTCTGCCATGAATGTCACTAAGCAAATATAACAATCTCACAAAATAATTAGTTTTACTTTCTAATTTTTAAATTATTTCTGTTATTTTTTTAAATCAAAGTTTAATTATTTTAAAAATTTATATATATTCATTCATTTAGTAATCTAATAGAAATCCATGTATATTGCGTACTTTTAGTTTAAAGGAATATCATTATTAGCTCATAAGAATAGTGGTAAGTTTATAAAGCTCCAATCATCAGCAATCTTTCTTATATTTTGAGCGAGAGCATCTACTTTATGATTCAAGATGCAAAAATGAGTTTAATCTATCTAGAAAAATTGTCTGATCTCCAAAAGAAAATTTTATGCATAAAAATGGTGGTAAGTTTACAAATCTCAAACCATTAGCAGTTTTATATATTCATTCATTTAGTAATCTAATGGAGATTCATCGTATACTGCGTACTTTTAGTTTAATGAGTATAAGGAATATCATTATTAGCTCATAAGAATGGTGGCAAATTTACAAAACTTAAATTGTTAGCAGTCTTTCTTACATTTCGAGCGAGAGCATCTATTTTACGATTTAAAATACAAAATAAGTTTATTCTATCTAGTGAATCTTTTTGATTTTCAAAAGAAATTTTTATGCAAAAAATGAAGTTACAATTATATAATTAATAAAATACTTTGTTGTATTATATTATTTAATATTTCATTCTATTAAGAAGACCCAAACTAAAATGAGTTCTGACGAGAGAGCTCTAACCATGAAGAATCAATAGCTCTGGTGAAGACATGCAGAGACCAGAGCCGAGATATGAGGAGACATCGACCATGGCCGAACTAACCATTTATACGCCCAAATCTAGAGACAAGCTTGATCATGGCTTCAACAGCGAGTGTTGAACAAAGCTTAGGTTACGATGTTTCCTATCAAGGTGTATGAGAAAGAAAATTCGTGTTGACCATTGATCGGTCTCATGGCATTGTTTTGTTTTTAGTATATTTATGAAAATGTAAGAAAGCATTTTGACTTAACAACTATTATATAATTCATACAAAAGAAATTTACATTTTATTGATCCACATGCATGCTTTAGAGGAAAACAGAGCTTTTTAGCACCCGGAAAACATATATTATTACAAAATATGATAACATTATTAGAAGTGTTTTTTCTGCCTCCACTATAATAAGTCAGATATTTTGGATAGCAATTTTTGGAATTACTATTATATTTAAGTATTCAATATCGCAATTCTATATGCAATCGTCTATTTTATAATAGCGTTTAATTTTCTTATTATGAGTAATATCATTTTATAATAAAATTTAATTGTTTTGTAATATTTGTTAAATATGAAATTTGAATTATAAACTAATAATACGCGATTTTAATATTAATTACCAACAAATGATGTTTAAACTACAATCTTTGTAATAGGAGATATATTAAAACGGTGTCGTTATGTTATTTGTAAGCTTATTGGACCTAAACTATATTGCATACTTTAATGTGTTATAAGTTATTATGGGCTTATTGGGCCCAATAAAGCATCTAAAATATATGTCACGAAACGACGTCGTTATATTATTAAGCTATTATAGGCTTATAAAAATTAGCAAAATATTAGAGACACATAAATTCATTTGCTCTCCTTTTTTAGTGGCTGATTTCAAACTATTCTATTGTCTAATTTTAGATTTTTTTTTCTATAAATAAAACAGTAAGATAGTAAAATATTTGACAATTATCACAAAAGAAATTATAGAGATCTTAAGAAAAAGAAAGAAAATGGTAAAAAGTAATATTACAATTGGTTTTAATGTTCGTTTGGTGAACCTTATGATTGTTATGATTTTTTTATCAGGTATAATCTAATGATCCAATCTATTTAGTTGTATTTTTCTGTTTTAAGATAAGTGTTGTTTAAAATTTATAATATAACTTTTAACATAAATTGTTAAATATAACCTCATTATTACCAATATAAAAAATGTCAAGAGTTCAACTAGTTTTAAGAGATATAATAAAATTTTAATATGTTTTATTAATTTATACGAAAAATCTTAAAACGATACTTATTATGAAACAGATTAAACAAGTAAATTTGTTATCATGTGCTAAACTTTTCAGTTTAGAGTGGTTGAATATTAAAATATCTCAAATAAAATTAATTATAATATTACATTGGTTTATTCTGCCATAATTACACAATATATATATATATATATATTGCCAATAATTGCATAATATATATATATATTACATTGGTTAACATTTCTGAAAATCATTATGTATGAATCATTTAGTTGTATAGAAATGGAAGATTGATTATAAAAATTACTTGTAAAAATAATGAAAACGAAAATATTGATGTGTGAAACAATTGAAACCCTAATCATTTTGTATTCCATTTTAAAGATAATGTGTTCTTCTACAAATATCAAACTAAATCATAATCATGCATCTAATTTGAAATTATTAAAATTCTGAAACAGGATATATTGCACAAGTGGAGTCACGAAAGTGTGTAAAAATAGAACTTAATATGATACCGAATGGGATATGTGCTAAAAAAGATGGAGCTCAAATCTGCTATAGGTTTTGTAAACAAAATAAGAAAACTTTGGGAGTTTGTGAAGGAAATGGGACTCCTAATGAAAATAAGTGTTTCTGCCATAAATGTCCCTAAGAAAATATAATAATCTCATAAAATAATTAATTTTACTTTCTAATTTTTGAATAATTTCTGTTTTTTTTTATCAAAGTTTACTTGTATGTTTTGATTTAATAATTATGTTTTTTTTATGAATCCATAAAACTAACTTTATAAAACAAAGCTAATTTATTTGGATGAATACGTGATTTTTTCATAATTGACATGGTCAAAAGATTGATATGTGCTTTTTGTTTTATCAGTCAAAAATAACATAAATCAAAATCTGCATTCTAAGATATAGAATAAAGTAAGTTACACCTAGTTAAAATCTGATTTTCTATAAGCACGAGCAAAAGAATTCGTTTTATGATTAAGAAATTGTATAATTACATGGAGTGAGAAAGATTGGAAAAGAAACTTTAACTTGAAGAATTCTGCCTGATACGTCTGGAAGCCGGTCATTCATTAGACTCGGTATTATCTTAATCGTATCAATACAATCTATCGCAAACTCTACTTCCAAAACCTGATGATCTACCAGATACTCCTTAACTAAAACTTGTTTGATCTGTGTTTATACTAAAATAATTTATATATTATTAAACAAGTGAATTTGTTAGCATATGCTAAACATTTGAGTTTAAGAGTGGTTGAATACCAAAATATGATAGTCTCATGTGATTGTTTTGTTTTTCGTATGTTATTGAAAATGTAAGAATATATTTCAACTTAACAACTGTTATATTATTAATCTATAAAAAAGAAATTGACATTTTGTTGACACATGCAAACTAACATATTAAATTCTATCACACAACAAACATTCTTCTTCTTCTTATCAATTACATAATTTTTACAAATTGCACTTTCAGAAATTAAAAAAAGGAAACACAACCTGATAATTTATTACCTTGCCAAGTACTTGCAAAGAGTTTATCTGTCTGAATAAAACTTACTTGGCTCATCTTTTGGGACTCTAAATCTAGTTCTTCTTCACTTTTATCCTTAGTGTTTAAAATTGAATACTCAACATCTTCACCATAAAATCCACTAAGGATCAAATATAATGACATAACAAAAACTATCATTCCAACAAAGAACCAACTAAACTCAATGTTGACTAAAGACTTAGCTCGATGTAATGCTTCATCACTTGAACATTTAACTACTTGATGTCCTTTTTCTTCATGAAGAAAACATCCTTTAGGGATAAAGCTTGGTGTCCAAAGCATATAACCCATTAGAACAAACCAAACTCCTTGAAAAGTTATACTTGTTGACCTCACAAAACTTACTAAGAAACTTTTAGGTAAAGCAATACCAATTATTGTGGTAAGGAGAGAAACAAAGATAATGATTTGGAGGAGTTTATGGTATTGTCCTTCAATGCCCATGTGGTCAGTAGAATGGAGATGAAAGAGGAATAGTTGTTGAGCAAAAGCTGAAGCCGCAACGAGAATGGTTAGACCCTGTGAAACAGTTGATCTAGGTCTTGTATGATCGAGAATTACTGCGAAAACCGAGTAGATCAAGAAGGACATGGAGATAGAAGAGTGTTCAAAGTTGTGAAGATGATTTGAAGGAATGGTACCATCAGAATCAAAAGGTTGATGATTCTTAGGTCCAATGAAAAGCTCCATAACTATAGAAGCTAATGAAGAGATCATGATAAAGTAGAGCTCTAAATGTCTAAGTTTGGAAGTAGGGAACCATGGTGAAGAAGTAAATGTGTTTGGATTGAGACAAAAGAGTTTTATGTTGTTGAATAAGTGCCATAGACCAAGTGTAAAGAAGGCAAAACCTGGTCCAACATGACCCATAAGTGTTCCCATTGTTGTGTAGCTTTATGTCTTAATCTTAGTATTGGAATTTGATGATTTAGTAGTGAGCTCTTAAGGGTTTTAATAAGAGTGAAGAATTGAAATTGGTCTCTCTAGAGAATTCTTTTGGATAGCTTTACAAGTCATTGACTTCGATGAAGTAAGGGGTTACGTATTGTCATGTGGATTAAGGTGTTTGTATTTAGCTTCGAATCTTTTGACCAAATTATAATAATTTGATTAATCTTTTGCTTGGATCTTGATGAATTCTAGTATCCTATAAGTTTAATAAGCTTAGAAAATTTTCAAAGCACAAGTGCAGATTCTAGATATCAAAGATTTTTCAATTTTCGACCAAAAGAATAAAACAAATTTTTCAACTACTTTTCTTAAAGTTTATCAGTTTAGTAAAATATAGGGTTTTGTGCCAAAGAATTATTCAACTTGCTATTTTGTGTAATTTTAGTCTTCATGTATATAATAATACAAATCAATCTTATGAAAAAAGAAAACAATATGCAATATAATTATTTGTTATCACTATCAAATTTACATATTATGATAAATAATATATCATAAGTATTGACCAACAAAAAAAAGTGTTTTAAGTGACAAATAACCCAACACTATTATTGAATTTTAAATTTTGAAATCCAATGCAAGAATTTATGTAAACCCAAATTCAAAGGAGGTTTGAGTTTTCGAGTTTCGGAGAAGTTTAATTCTGCTATTCTTACCAAATAATTATGGATATTATTGGGTTATCCCGATTTTCTTTTTTTTTGAAAAGTGATGATAGGATTATATTAAAAAAAATCAGTGATATAAGTGTTGACATATATATTACAAATATTTAAAATCCAACACTATTATTATAATTATGAATAAACTCTGAAGATTTTATAGTTTTAAGGTTTGAGATTTGTATATTAAAATAGATTATTCATGATATAGACTATAGACTGTTTGAATATTTAATAAAACGGGATTATATAATTATCAATATTGATTCCTTTATATCCATTGGTTTAACTATTTCTTGGTTGATACGTAACGTCATTATCACATGATTCACATTTGATAATTTAATACATTCAGGCTGGCGATTGATAATTAAAAGATTTATCACTCTAAGCAATGCATTAAGAAGATTAACTTCACGATCCATTAAATTAATCTCCACGACATAATATTGTAAATATCTATCTATGCGTAGTTACGTAGCAACTTAAGTTTGTAATATTTAGTTGCTTTATCAATTCGTACAGTTCATTTCACTTAACTAGGAACACTACTTGATGAGTTTGACTTAAGTGTCACTTATCAGAAGTACTCATGAGTCCTAAACCTGCAACTCTATAAAGCATAGGCTTTTTTCTTCTCTCTCACTCAATCTTATCATCTTTCTTTTCATGTTTACGTTACTCCTTTTGCAGTAAAATCATCATTAGAAAAATGAAAAACTTATTTTGAATTCAAACTCTGTATTAGTAAAGACATGTTCCCTAAAATTTGAAATTTCAAAATCTCATTTGCCTCTCTTACTCTCCATTTTCTTCTTCTTCTCCCTTACTTCGTCTCCCATTCTTCTCAAACTCTAATCTCTTCCTCTGCTGCAAACATGAACACAATGCATTCATTCATACATACATACATACATGAACTCATATACATCCATACGTCATTGTAGTCATACACACATTTGTGCAAACTTCCACAATTGCTTCATTACTTTACATATGTGCGTCTTTGTTTATTTGGTTTCTCCTTCATTGTTTCCTCATGTTTCTCTTCTTTGGTTCTATGATTGTTTCTCTTTGGTTCCTTGTGTGCTTGTGTGTTTCTTTCCATTATGTGCTTGTGTGTTTTTCTCATGTTTCTTCTCTAGTTCTTTTCTTGCTTCTTTGTTACTTTCAGTTATGTGTTTGTGTGTTTTTCTCATGTTTCTTCTTTGGTTCTATGCTTGTTTCTCTTTGGTTCCTTGTGTGCTTGTTTGTTTCTTTCCATTATGTGCTTGTGTGTTTCTTCTCTGGTTCCATGAGTGTTGATCCTTGATTCTTTTCTTGCTTCGTTGTTTCCTTCCTTTGTGTGCTTCTTTGTTTTCTCATGCTTCTTCTTTGGTTCTATGATTGTTTCTCTTTGGTTCCTTGTGTGCTTGTTTGTTTCTTTCCTAATTTGTGTGTTTTTCTCATGTTTCTTCTCTGGTTCCATGAGTGTTGATCCTTAGTTCTTTTCTTGCTTCTTTGTTTCCTTCCTTTATGTGCTTGTTTGTTTTCTCATGCTTCTTCTTTGGTTCCATGATTGTTTCTCCTTGGTTTCTTTCCTTGTGTGCTTCTTTGTTTCCTTCCTTTATGTGCTTACTACCTCTACTTTCATGATTCCCAACTACTTCTTTGATTCCCTTTTTATGACTTATCTTGTTCATATAATCTTTTGAAAAATTTCAGAGACTATTATGAAAGTATTTCTAAACTAGTTTCCACAACTGTTTCAGGACTGAAGAGGAGGAGTTGGAGAGGAGCACACTGGGAATTTGAAGTTGGAGAGGAGCAGCAAAAGCCTCAAGACAAATCCGGGTTTTTTAGTTTTATGTCACATCTTTATTTAGTTTTATGTCACATTTTCTGATGAACTTATTAATCATCTACTTTAATGTGTTTTGCATGTTAGTAACATGTGTTTTGCAGGCAGAAAGAGGAGATAGCAGAAGGGCAAAAGCAAGATGGAGCAGACACCATTTGATTTATCTTGTTTTTCAGGTCTGTTTGTTCTCGAATGGAGACTTATTATATGTACATATTTAAGTTCTTAATGAGTCAAAAATGTGTTTTATCTTCTTTCATTTAGGTAATGGTGAAGATGGCAGGAGGTGAAGATGGCAGAAGGTGGAGATGGCAGAAGATTGAGCAGAGCTAACACCATTTGATTGTCTTCTTTTTTCAGGTTATTTCACATTCAAATGCAGACTTATAGGCAAATTCTTTAAGTTCTTAATAAGCTGAAAAAAGTGTTTTATATCTTTCATTTAGGTGATGGTGGAGATGACAGAAGGGCAAAGGCAACATTGAGCAGAGCTAAAACCATTTGGTTATCTTCTTTTTTCCAGGTGTTTTCACATTCGAATGCAGACTTAAAGGCAAATCTTTAAGTTCTTCTTAATGAACTAAAAAAAGTGTTTTATCTTTCATTTAGGTGATGGTGGAGATGGCAGGAGGGCAAAAGGCAAACATTGAGCAGAGCTAAAACCATTTGATAATCTTCTTTTTTCAGGTGTTTTCATATTCAAATGCAAATTTATAAACACATCTTTAACAAGTTCTCAATTAATAATCAAAAGTGTTTTATCTTCTTCTTACATTTAGGTGATGGTGTGGAGATGGCAGAAGATGGAGGTAGCAGAAAGGCAAAAGCAAGATTCAACAAACACCATTTGATTCTCTTCTCTTTTTGCAGGTCTTTTCATATTCAAATTCAGACTTATATGCAAATATTAAAAGTTCACAATGAGAATTACATGAGAGTTTATAATCTTTCATTCAGGTGATGGAGGTCATGAAGACATTGGAGAAGGATGTGAGCTTATACTTAGAAGGTTCTTCTGTGATTCAGCACAGGTTGTGTACTCAGTTTGTAGTATCAGTATTTACACTTATGACATCTTCAAATCATTGGTACTGAAACTTTTAGTGTATGAGGTTGCTGCAGGTAGATTTATATCTAGATTGTTGCTGAAGATGCTCACAGGAGTAACCTCTGGATTCCATTTTTAGTCTCAGGTAGTCTTCTTCTTCAATCTCTTGCTTCATATTTTATGTATAATGCTTCTTTTGATTCCTTTTCATGTTCATTGTTTTCTTTGCTTGTATGTTTACTTGTTCTCTTCTCTGCTTCTTTTTTTTATTGGTCTGCTTGTTTTGTTTGTTTACTTGATTGGTTCCTTACATGTTTGACTTGCTTATTTGATGATTCATCTGCTTTATTACATTCTTTGTATCTTTGACTTTTCTTTCTGTATTGTGTCTCTTTTTTTTTTGGGTCTGATTTTCTTTCTGTTTTGTTTGTTTGTTTGTTTGCTACATGATTCAACGTGCATATTATTTTCGAGTATAATTTAAATATACGTATTATATTCGTTGTGCAAATATCATTATTAAATTCAAATATGTATTGGAATTATTTTTATTACCGTTTTTTATTATTATGATGATTATATTAATACATTTTATGCAAAGAATCGTAACATATGTTATAACTTTTTGTTTTCTTTTTTTGCATTTAATCGAAAATCATTTACAAAAAAAAGAAAAAAGAAAAAAAGAATCGTAACATAATTTAGACTCGAGATACTACTACTACTCAATGGGCCGAAGCCAAAATAGTAAAGAATTAAATTATAAATATAATGAGCCCATGGCCCATAATGTACGTAATAATTAATTTTTTAAAAAAACTAGTTTTTTTTTCTTTTTATAAGAAAAGAATATGAAGTCAAACCAAATTAGATAAATGAAAGTATATTTTCAAATGAACAGATAAATGCAGTCACACCAAATTAATTAATTAACATGCAATTGTGTAATAAATTAAAAATAACTACTACTATTGTACCTCGTGGTTGTATATAAGTAATAAATAGTAACGTGGTCCAATATAATAAACCAATTTATCAATATGGAAGCTTCGTCGATACGATATAATAATACCATGTTAATGAATTTAGTGTGTATACTTTGTTATTTTTACAAGATAAATTGAAAAATATGAAATGTATAACCGGTCCAAAAAGACACAACGTCAACTGTTTTAACTACCCCATAATGTCAAATGTTTCTGATTTTCCGAAATCAAATCACATTCACATTTACTGTTTTTTAGACTCTTTAAGTCTCTAATCCTCAAAAGTCAGAAATGTACTCACAATAATTTCAGCTATTGATTTCCTTTTTATTAAGGCTCGTTCAAATTTCTACGACACGTTATTTTAGTTTTCATATATATAT
>OVBA01009644.1:0-10217 GCA_900406435.1 Lepidium aucheri | reverse complement strand
GATTATCAAGAACCCACAATCGTTACTCACGCATGTTCTCAAAGGGTGATATTTTTGTAATAGTCCCTTATTGGAATGTGGACTTGGATTACGTCTCTTATATGGTTGGAGATCTATATTTTATGGCAAAGAGTTTGTGAGCCACAGATTGATAAAGCAATTGGGAGATGGCCAAACTACTAAGGCATAGAAAGAAAAGTGGATCTTAAATGACCCGACCCGACCCATTTTAGAATGGTTATATTCGAATTTACAAAACTAGTAAATACCCAAATTCCAAAATACTCAGAATTCGCATGTCTAATTATATTATCATTTCCCTTTTATCCGTTTAGTGATGCATTATAATTTTGACTTCGTTGATATATTAATTATTGTTAATATGATTTGATTATTCAATATGATCTGTTTAACCAATTCAATTACTCTTATAATTAGTCTTATAATTAATGCTTCTCAATATCACATGGTTTATTGTTTATTATTTATATTCATGTTGCACAACATTTTATTGATTATTATATTTATTAATTAATTACATAGAGACATATATATATATATATTTTCTTATTTTATTTTTGAGCGATTATTCTCTAATTCATTAGTTACAACTTTATCCTCTATTTTTGAAAAAAATATCATTAGTCCAACCAAATCAAAAGTAATACGTAATATAATGGTCAGTTACCATCAAATTATCAAAATTATAGTTTTAAATTTTGAAAATTTAAAACATGTGACTGTAAGAATCTATAAAAATGTGAATGAAGGTTGTATTGGACATTGTGGGACTGATTTGCATTCTTTAAATGCAATGTAAAATTGCAAAAAATGATGACTTGGAAGTTTTTTTATTTGCACAAAATCTTTCTTGAAGAATAGAAGTATTAACCATTCTAAAAACCTTTATGTCACTCAAATGGGTAAATCATATGTTTTTTTTTCAACAACTGAAACACGGACCCAATCCATAAACAGTCTCTAAACTCATATTAATATAACATGGACTAAACGTGACTCTCTAGAATCGGACTATATTAATTTTCAGGAGTTTGCCAAATTAGTTATGAATAAGACCAAACCAAGAAAATAATCAATTTTAATGAAACCGGTTAATTATTCCCGTAGATCCGATGGCCGATCTTTTCTATATATATATATATATATAAGTGTGTGTGTCCCGTAAGAAAAAAGAGAAGAAGAAGATGAGAACAGACGAGATATGGCCTCACACTCTCAGGTCTGTTTTTTCTTTTCGTTAGTGGCGAATGGACGACGATCAACAATATTTCTCTATTTGAATTACTTTGATCACTGCAGGTTTTGGTGGAAGAGAAATCAAATGTTAGAATATTGACTCTAAACAAACCCAAGCAACTGAATGCTTTGTGCATTAACATGGTATGCCTTGTTGTATCTTCCTCCTTCCACGTATTAGTTGCATATATAACGGGTTGATTCAAACTTCTGTAGATCACTCGGTTGCTGCAACTGTTCCTTGCATACGAGAAGGACCCTAATGTTAAACTTGTCATCTTAAAGGTACTTAATATATCCTTATCTCTTCTGTTTGCACATGAACGTAACACACTCAATTAACTTAGCCATTGTCACATGATATACTATATAGGGCCAGGGAAGAGCTTTTTCTGCTGGTGGTGACGCTTTAAATGCTGTTCGCAACATTGTACAAGGTAACTCAATATCTTTCTTTTCCTTTTGCATACTCTCCGTCTCAGGGTTTCTACACACTCTTTTTCTCTATTTTAGGCAATTGGAGACTCACTGCCGATTTCGTAAGACATCAATTCACGCTTAACTATGTTATGACCACGTATAGCAAACCTCAGGTCTTACCATAAGCATTTTCCTTTTACTCAATATTCAATCACATTGTATCAGTTTATATATGCATTAATTCGTTTACCATACTGTTTTGAAATTGTAGGTTTCAATTTTGAATGGTATTGTCATGGGAGGTGGAGCTGGTCTCTCCATCCATTGTCGATTTCGTGTCGTGACTGAAAACACCGTAAGTAGTCTTTATTAAAACATGTCCATGGATGGTCGCTCTGATGAAATATGCTCATATGTTTTGAGTTTCTGCAAGGTTTTTGCTATGCCTGAGACAGCTTTGGGGATGTTTCCAGATGTAGGCGCCTCACACTTTTTGTCAAGGCTCCCTGGATTTTTTGGTAACAATTTTGATTCATGACCACAAAAGGTCAAGCCTATTCCATCTCTCATCTTCCTTCATGCCTTGTTGTTCAGGAGAGTATGTTGGCCTCACAGGAGCTAAATTAGATGGTGCCGACATGCTTGCTTCTGGTCTCGCTACTCATTTTGTGCCTTCAACGGTATTAATTAATAACTTCTATATAATTTATAATGAATTTCGATTACCAAACTTGCGTACGTGTTCTAAGTATTCTTAATGATCACTATTATTGTTACTTAACTTAGTAAAGTTACTCCTTTTCACAGAGGTTAACTGCCTTAGAGGCAGATCTTTGCAAAGTTGATTCAAGTGATCCAAACTTTGTCTCAACAATTATTGATAGACACACTAAGAAGCCGGACCTTAAACAGCAGAGTGCTTACCGCAGGCAAGTGAACATAAATTGACATATGCCAATATTCTATATCATTCTTGGTCATCTGCAAAAACATTTTATTGATATTGATTACCTTACATGTTATATATATGTTGTATTGGTGTAAGCTTTCAATCACTTTCTACAGGATCTATGTCTCAATAGCTATCTTCAATAGAATATTTTGTTTCTTTAAGCAGGTTAGATGTTATCGATAAGTGCTTCTCGAAGAGAACAGTCGAAGAAATTATATCTGCACTTGTAAGTTTTTCAATACTATATAGGACATATATTTATGTTGTGATATATATATATATATATATATATATATCATATCATATGTGTTAGTTATGTAAGAGAGAGAGGCCCTTCAGAAACCAGATGATTGGATCTCAGCTACCATTCGAGCACTGAAGAAAGCTGCACCATCAAGCCTTAAAATCTCTCTTAGATCGGTTAGTTCCCAGATTTGGTCGCATGCAATAGTGGGAAATAAGATCTGACTATATTTGTATAAATTTCAGATAAGAGAAGGAAGATTGCAAGGAGTGGGACAGTGTCTTTCCCGTGAGTATAGGATGGGTTGTCATTTGATGAATGGAGATTTAAGCAAAGACTTAGTGGGGGTTTTGTCAGCTATTCTGTTTCTATATTCATCCTCGAAACTGTCATTGTAGTAGACCATATATAGTTTACGATACCATATTGTCTTGCTGATGCAGGGATGCAGATCCATATTGATACACAAAGATAGGAACCCAAAGGTTTAACAAATCCATCTCCATTTAGTATTTTTTGTTATCTGTATTGACATAAAGTATATATATAGTGGGATCCAAGGAGACTGGAGGACATGAAGGAGAACATGGTTGATCAGTACTTTGAGATAATTGAGGACGAGGATGGACTCGGCGATCTAAAGTTTCCGCAAAGAAACAACTTTCATGCTTTAGCTATCGCAGCTAAGCTCTGAACTGGAGAAAGTTATTGATACAGACAGCAATTGGTTTGATATTTAACCATGCAAAGAGGCCAATTCTAAAATTCAACATTAATAAGTGTTTGAACATAAAACCAAAAAAACAGAAAAGTGTTTGTACATTCTTCAGTTTTTTTTTTCTTTTTTTTTTCAGCAAAATTGTAATAGAAGTGCTCTTTTCTCCTTTTAAGGACTAGGAGCACACTATCTCACGATTCATTTTATTTTCCTTCATGCAATTTGCTTCCACGTATGTTTTTTTTTTTTGGTTAATATGTAAATTTTATACCAAAAGAGAACGAACCTACAAGCATTGTTACTCAATTAAGTGAGCTCCCTTCGCAGAGATGGAAATTAGAGACTAATTAAGAGAGTTATAAATTAGTGATACATCCAAAATAATAACCAAGAAGGGAGATTGGTGAAAGCTAATCCTTGGGAGAGTACGAGAGTAGAGTATTTCGCATACATCCAAAATAGAAGTGCTTCCACGTATGTTTGAACTTGATTTTATTGCACTTTTTCTTTTCTATTTTAAATAAACACTAGGACTATAGCCGCGTTATAACGCGGGATTTGATTTTTTTCAAATTTTATTATTTAGATTGTTAAACCCGTGCTGATATTTTGGAATATTGTTTTCGAGATATTGATTTAAGGGTTAGTTTTTAAAATGACCAATTGAATTTGGTCAATTAAAAAACTAACCCATGATTTTCTCTCTCCAAAAATTTGTCTACTTTACCCTTAGAAAATATAGTATTTACAAGCAATGTCATTATATTTTTTTTCTTTAAAATTCCATAAAAACACAAAACGACTTATATAGACATAAAATCTCAAATAATTTCGAAATTGCCATCTTCTTAAATGATCTCAACCTTTATTACCAACCCATTTTCCACTTAATTTTCGTCCATCTTTATTTCATCTCATTTCTTACCTCAACATCTTTCATTCTCTCTACATTTCAAGTTTCAAAAATCTCTAATTTTCATTTTTAAATTTTATAAATTCTTAAATCTCAAAGATTTTGGTATTTGTGGATGCTTAAAGAACATATTTAAGCCAATTTCATCAATCTTGAGATTAAATAAGGTAAACATATTATAAACTAAGATTTACCAAATTTTCTTTAATTTTCGAAATATACAGAGAGTAGACTTCAAATAAAGTCTACAGAGAGTAGTAGACTTCAAATGAAGTTTACAAGTCAAGAAAAGGTTAATTTTGCAATTGACCAATATTCTGGATTTGGATAGTAGACTGCATCTGAAGTATGCACTTTTATCTTTGAATACAAAAATTTATTTTTGTAGACTTTATTTGAAGTCTGCAAATATATGAGTTACTTTTGCAATTGACCAAAAATTTGACTTTACGATAGACGTCAATTGAAGTCTACAAAAAAAAGTAGGCTTCAAAGGAAGTCTACCTATAAACTAGAGGTTAGTTCAACAACTGATTATAATTTGACTTTTTTAAAGAATTCTACGCATTATATGCAGACTTCACATGTAGACTCCAGATGAAGTCTACTTTAGTTTTATTTTTATTTTATTTCAATATAAATATAGCAAACTTTTTTTGAAGTCTATTATATTTTTATTGAAATAAAATAAAAATTAAATTAAATATTAAAAAAGGTAGATTTCAAAATGTAGTCTACATCTGAAGTTTGCATAGTGGAAGACTTCATTGGAAGTCTATGTGTGAAGTCTACATCTGACGTGTAGACTTCATTACGAAAGTCAAAATTAGTCAATTGCTGAACTAACCTTTTTTACAAATGTAGACTTTGAAGGCAGTCTGCATTTGTTCTGTAGACTTCAAAAGAAGTCTACTTTTATTCAAAAATTTTGTAGACTTCAATTGACGTCTACAAAGAAGTCTAGTCAGTTGTTAAACTAACCTGTTCATTTGTAGACTTCAGGTGAAGTCTATACCTATAAGTCAACTTAAAGTCAAATACCAAATTAACCTGAATGCAGACTTCACGTGCAGTCTACACAGTAGACTTTATTTGGAGTCTACTTGAATTATTTTTTTAAAAATCTATATTAACATGTTCTATAATTTTTATAATAGTTTAATTTTGTAATTATTGTAATTATTCAGGTGTATTAATATGTTATATAATCTATATTAACATGTTCTATAATAGTCTACAATGTATTCTTCACATGTTCCTTGCAGCTGCAACTAAGGCTGAGGTGCATGTGCCTACACTTGTCTGTCCAACCTATACAAAAGCGTATTTGCATGCATCATACTCACATAACATCTTCCCTATAAGTGATTATGCAAAATATTCAAGGTTGGTGCAATATCTTCCTCCAGATGTGAAAATTTTTCCTGGTAGGAGGAAAATTTCTAGGTGGCAAACTTGGCTCGAAATTGCAAGGATGAGACAAGTGCAGCCACGGAAAGCTCCTAAGCAATACATTTGTTCAAAGGGCAGACAACCCGGTCATATTCGAGCAAATTGCGTAAGTTAACATTATTCTTGCCTACACATCTCTTTCTCTGCTCATAAAATAAAATTTCCTATAGCTGGTGTATTTTTTTAAATTTAGGCATTGAAGCTTAATGATGATTAGAGTCTACAACAAACACTACAATAGAAGTCTACAACAAACTCTACAATAAAGTCTACAATGGAAGTCTACATGAAATTATGAAGTCTGCAAAAGAAGTCTACATGGATTTATGAAATCTACAATGAATTTTCTGTTTGAAATTTTAAAACGTTGATTTGAAGTCTATTTCTGCATTTTAAATGTGAACTATATCTATTAAATGTGAACTATATCAATATCTATTAAATATGAACTATAATATAATATTTTAAAAAATGAAACCTGCACAATTAGAAGGGAAGTCTACAAGATTGAAAACGAAAGTCTACATTAAAAAAACAAAGTCTGCAAAAATAAAACGAAGTCTGCAAAGACAAAAACAGAAATATGAGTCTATTCTTGCATCTAGCAAAAATACAAGGATGCAAGAATTAAGTTACATACCCCATAACTTCAAAAAATATGAGTTTGTTATTGCATCTAACAAAAATACAAAAATGCAAGAACTAAGTTACATCCTAAAATACATATCCGATAACCACTCTAAACGAGGCACATAGGCAATGAGTACTAAAATGGACTCAACATCACCAGAATCTTGTATAGCTTCTTCCATTTCAAGCTCTAAACCATTCTTTTCAACTATACAACTCTGTAGCTTCTGTTCCAGCAGTTCAATTTTAGAACCAACAATGGTAGTCTTATGGTTAGCTGCCTCCAGGGATTCTGCCCTTATATTTAGCTCCTTATCCCGTCTCATTACAAAGGACCTTTCAGCCTGAAGCAGAGGTTAGACAAGGACAGATGGATATTAACTCACTTACGGGGGAGAGAATTACTGGCATTTTGAATAAGAAGCTGACCTGAATGGCCTCAGTCAGAATTTTGTACCGGTCCAGTTCAGCATTCCAGTGATGGAATTGATCTTTGATCAAATTATACAGTCTAGATGAGTATATATACTGGTCATCCTTTAGTTCATCCTACATCCAGTAAGAAAAACATATCATTGTCAACTGCAATTATTTCTCTTAGAGATACCCTTTTCCCTATACTCTATAAATATACCTCAATGTCTTGACAGTGATATCTTATCCTCTTGTGAAGCTTGGAGTTCAGACAGACGACCTTCTGCTATTATCTAGAGTAATTATTTAAAGAATGCACTCAGCTTACACGTGAGGAAGAATAAAACCAAAAATGAAAACATGAGCCACTCTATCAACGTGCTAGTTACATTACCTTTATTTCATCAATTGAGTCCTTCAGTTCACGCAACTTCGTTTTATCTACAGGCTTTTAATGAGAAAGGCTACCATTAGTTATTGCTGGTGATGTTACATGACCTTCACATGCTGCATCCTTCTGCATTTTCAGATTTATCAATTTTCTCCTACTTCTAGCTCAGCCTTGATCTCTTCCAATTGACCTTTAATAACCAAAGATACTCAATACTCAGAGAGGAATTACGAAATGTCATCATAATGATCAACACAAATGCTTACATCGATCCCAGTTTCAGAATGCAAATGGAAAATGTGCCATGCTAATACTAACAAACAGCTGATTTTCTCATGTTGGCTAGAATAATGGAATATGTAACCTTTGAGGTTTTTAAGCTCGGACTGATCTGTTGAATGTAAGGATGGTAATATGGGTAAACCCACCCCATTTAGATCCATCCCATTTAAAACCCAACCCATTTAACTTTAAATTCATTTAACCCCATTTAGTTTTATACCCATTTAACCTTACCCATTTAAATATTTTGTACTCATTTAACCTTACCAATTTATACCCATTTAAGTATCTTTTATTTATTTAACTTATTAAAACTAATTAAATACTATTAAAAAATAATTTTATTTTTGTTTAAAGACAAATAAAGTACCTCAAATCAAATAGTTCAAAATAGAGACAATTAAAAAAATAAAAATTTATTCATAAAATCTTATTATTACAACATAATAATGATTGTAATAATAAGTTGTAATCAGTCATTTTGAAATCATTATCGACGATGGTAAAGTTGGAAGTCATTGGAATCGAGAAAATTCTAAACTAATACAATAAAATCTTGCAGAGAAAGAAGAAAATATACTCGAGTTATTTTCCCGCCAAAAAAATTTTCTGCCAAAAATTTTTTCCCGGCAAAATTTTTTTTCGACAAAATGTTTTTTGGTAGAAAAGATTTTTTTGAAGAAAAAATTTGGCGGAAAATTTTTTTTCGGAAAAATTGGCTGGAAATATTTTTTTCGAAAAATAAACTAAAAGTATAATTAAAATTTTTAAAAAATCAAAGAAAATTTTTTGACATAACCTATTTTTACAAATGAGTATGCATGAAAAATATTATTTATATAATTTATTTTTATTTTCCTAAATATATCTAAATTTAACAAATGGGTTTAAATGGGTACCCATTTAATTTTACCAAAACCCATTTAATAATTGGGTTTAAATGGGTAAACCCATATAACATTTTTTAATATATGGATCTAAATGGGTTTAAAATTTTGCAAACTTACCCATTTATTAAATGGGCTTTGCAAACCCATATTAACATCCCTAGTTGATGGCTGCTTATATAAACCTGGATCTGCTCTGTATGTTTTTTGTGGCTTACATTTCGACAACTCAGTAGTGGCATCTGAAAACAAATAGTTTGTGAGTTGTCTATAGCCTTTGATGTAACATGCATCAATAACTAGCAAACGAACCCACCTTATGCTGATTTTACATCACGTAAATTCTTTGATATGCTTTCAGCTTTTATCCTCTGTGTAGCAACGGTATTTTCAAAGAGTCCCATCAACTCCATCGTAGAGGAATGACGCAAAGCAAGAGCTTCTTCAACTTTTCTTACTACCTCAACATTGTTACTAGTATCTAAGGAATCTACTTGCAGGAGTCTACACAGAAGCGTTTCATCAGCAGCGCAAGGCGGAACTGAACCTAGAATACATGAAGACAGATATTTGAACTGCTCACAGAAATCTAAACGGAAAAAACAAAACCGTGAGAGAGAGAGGCGAAGTTACCGGCGGAAAGGATGAGGAGGCTGTGACCAGCGAAGGACGGAAAGAAGTTACTGGCGAGGAGACCGGCGGGAGATTTGAGAAAAAACAAAACCGTGAGAGAGAGAGGGAGAGAGAGAAGATTACCGGCGACTTCTCCGGCTGAGGATGAGACCGGCGGAGGAAAAAAAAAGAGAAGACGAGATCTACATAAAAGAGAGAGGCGAGATTTGTGAAAGGGGAAAGAGAAGTTGTAAAAGTTCTTATTTATATTTAGGTTAAATTATTGGATTATTAGGTAATTTTTGTGTTACCGGGTAATAACTGTTGGGTTAATGTTGGGTTAATGTTGGTTAATTTTACTCGACTATTTGATTAGGATAATAATCAATTGGTTTATGTAGAATTAATATGGTTTTTGGTAAAATTAACTTGGTTTTGGTAAAATTAATATGGCTGAAACTATACTGAGTTATAAATTTAATCAAAATGTTAAGAAATTTTAAATATTTGATAATATTTTAGGTATAGAGTTTACCAGAAGTCTACAATGCAAATTTCACGGTAGTTTACAGGCATCGAGCAGACTTCACAAAAAGTGTACAATATACCCTAAACCCTAAACTTAAACCACAAATCAAATATTTTCCTCTTTAATACTAAATAACTTATTAAACTTTATAACAAAAAACATTAAACTTTCATAATACATTCTTAATAAATTTATGCATTTCAAATATAAAAATTACAAATCCTATATAACTACCAATATATGTTGCTAAACCCTAAATCCTAAGCCCTAAACTAAACAATACCATATTAGTTTGTGAACTATTTGGTCTTTGTTGGTCTAAAAAACCATTTTTAGTGAAATTTTATTTTTCATGTTTCAATATAGTTTATAAATATATTTTGTAACAAAAATTTTAGTNTTAATAAATATTTGATAATAATTCAGGTGCAGACTTCACCAGAAGTCTACAATGCAGAATTCACCGTAGTCTACACGTATCGAGCAGACTTCATAAGAAGTCTACCATATACCCTA
>OVBA01009643.1:0-10218 GCA_900406435.1 Lepidium aucheri | reverse complement strand
CAGAGAAATGCATAGAAAACAGAGGAAGATAATTGCAATGAATGAAACTAATGTTAAAAGAATAGATCTAGAGGATAAGGAGGGTTTGATCGGCGGTAAACTTGGTGATCCCACCTCGCCGAGCTAAATAGAGTAATCCCTATACCGGGACAAGCTTAGATTAACCCATTCTCATGGTGAAGATCCCTAACTAATCCGGTTGATCCATTACGGTGCTAGCCATGATCATACCAAATCAGAATCTTAAAGTTCAGACCAATACATCTAATAGCCGACCCACATACTAGATCTCTCCTCGGTGGATCAAACCATCACTCACATGGCACTTGGTCTCCGATTCCTTCGTTGCTAGCCTTAGGTCACGACCCAAATCAGATCTCTCTTGATCAGGGAGAGATCAGCCTTAAGCATAGCCATGTGAGAAGAGATCATAGTTTGATCATTGTTTGCTCGGCGAGTGAATCAGTGGATTCTCCTCCGATCTCCCTATCCTCGAGATCAACAAGGATCTACTCGCACCTCATGAGTTGAGAGCAGAGGATCAAGGGAGATTTCATTTGCATAAACATAAAGAACAATAAAGTAAAGAGCAGAAAATAAAGATGAAGATCAATCTAAAATCATTCCATTAAAACTTAAGCATAATCATCAAAGTACCTTAACAAGCATAAAAGAAAGCAACAGCAAAATAGAGAGAGTTTTTTTGGCTAAACAACAGATAAAAATGATAAGAGAGTAATTACAAGGTATTTATAGGGTCATTTGCATAACCCTAGTGGTCAAACCGACCTAAGTCTGTCAACGAAGAATCTTGCCCTTGGAGTCCTTGCACGAGCTTGGGCACCGAGGAGTGGTTCTAATCTTGTTCCTCGGGGTAGAAGGTCGAGGCTTGGCTGCGAGGTGAGATCTTCTCCACAAGGGTGAGGTCTTTATGTCATCCTCGAGGTCTACACACGAGGCAATAGTGCGAGGCAAGGTTCTTCAGTCAGTCCTCGCCCTTGGTAGTGTGAGGGAGTCTAAACTTTGGCTTCTCTCCTTCTTTGTTCATCCATGTCTTCCTAATTTTGTCTGCCCCATTCTTTGCATGCATTTGGCTCCAAAATGCTCCTTAAAACACCTAAATCTGCTCCATATGCAGAATGTATGGTATGCAAATGCACAACATAAAAATTACCCTAAAAGGACTCTAGAATGATGCAAATGCTATGATATGGATGGAAAATGACTCTAAGAATGGTCCTAAAAAGCGTTAAAATCCAGACATATCAATAATCCACATAGATTTGGGTATTCGAAATCATATCCCTTAGATAATGAATTGAAGGGATTAGATCCAAGTATAAAGACATATAATTATCTTGAGAAAAGATAGTCAATTGAAAAATGAAATCAAATTGTAATTCCAAGAATCGATCCTTTGGTTCTTTAATTCAAAGATTTATGAGAAAATTGATTCTGAGAATCTCATATTGCTCTCGTGATATCAAGGCATAATCGATCAAGAGTATAATTAAGGCACCAAAAATAATTGATCTATCTAACCTGGGATCCGGATTTGCAGAGATTATATCAATCCACCATAGAGACAGATCGACATCATAAATCTGATCAATATTCCAATCGATTAACATAGAGATGAGTGACATCATAAATCGAGAAACATAACCGGATTGATCCTGGATGAAACTCATTTGATTAGAAAGGATCTTGAGAAAATCACAAATCGCCATCATCGTCTTTGAATTGCCTTCGCCATGAATGTAAACAATGTTTACAATAATTTGTGAACATAACTAATTGTTATATAATTTAATAAAGAATCTGAATTCAAATAAATGAATTTAGAAACTAACATGTCCAAAAATAATAGAATCCGATGAAGATGGTGATATTTGGTGAGAAAAATGGCGATTCTCAGTGATATCAAATCCAGATGATAATGACATTTTTTCTCTGGTTTCTAAAGACGATGTCCAAGAGGGGGCTCTGTTTGACTCCACGAAGGTTCGAGAGTTTCTGATCTATGTAGATTGAGAATATTTCCCAATCTAGAGTTTGGGGGGGGATTTGGTCCCAATTGAGCCCAACAAATCCCAAGGAGAATATCATGAAGAATTTATCAAGTTTAATCAATTTTTACCCAAGATCTCAAGTCAAAAGATTCATAATTTTAGAAGTATACTATGCAAAAATCAACTCAGGAACTTTGTCGCATCTCCAAATAAGAAAAATAAATCAAGACTCCAAGGAGAAACAAGTGACAGATAATTTGTCTCAGCAGAATCATGCTTGCGATTAATCAAAAGAGGAGTAATAATCCAGGTCATTTATCTCTGATTATCAAACTAAGAAGAGAGACTTTAGTCGATCCTAGGGTCTCGAAGAAGTCAAAACAAAGCAACCTAAAAAATTTTGAGGCATCACCAAAAGGAAAAATCACAAGAAGCAGAAATTTCGTGACTAGAAAGGGGAAGCGAACAAAATTGGCTTAATATCAACAAAAATGGTGTAAGGCACTTGATTCACGAATGCAATACCAAATATATTTCTAGGCGAAAACTTTCAAGTTTTCAATTTCAGAGAAGAGACAAAATATTATATCAAGGTTATAATAAATTCCTCCGATTACAAGGAGAATCTGAAATATGCAATTTTCATTAAGTATTATCAAGCGTTGTTCGCTCCGGCACACCGGAGTTCGGTTGATACGAAAGGCTACGACAAAAATGTTCTTCTCGAGTTGCAGTTGGAGTTTTCATATATCCTTAAATGAATTTAATGACAATTTCCACATTGCATCAAGATAACCAACCTTCCATTTCACATTTCAAAATTATTTTGTCAAGCATTTACTAATCAATACAAAAATTGATTCTTCAGGGAAGATTTTTTGCTTTACGGACAATATTAATTTTGGAGACCAGTTTAAGAAAGCCAAGGTGTTACAGGAAGATATTCATTAAGCTTATCTGCATATAAAGAAAGAAATTAACACATTTCTTTGTAATTTCCTGAATTCAATTTTAAAGTTTGATTCGAGAATTGATAACAAAATTCGGAAATATTTTCAACTTGAATTGTCTTTTCCAAAAGCAAGTCTATTAATAGAGTTGTACTCGATGATTTTTTCCATACTTTCTATCAAGTTTACCTCTCCGTTTTTTATTTTCACATTCAGAGGAAAAATGGCCCAACTCAATCTTAACAAGAATACAAAAAGAATAACGAGGGAGCTACCTCTCGTTGTGCGGCATCGACCGACTAGGAACTCTGTTTTGTGTTTTTATTTACAAAATTTTATCTTGGAATTATTAGGGTATTGCAAACCCATTTCTATTAATTACTTAAAAGATATTTATAATATAAAAAAAATTTGATTTCTTATTCTTGATGGAAACAGAAAAACTAGATAACTATATGGAAAAGATAGAAAACGAGTTCTCTATAGGTAATATGATAACGGTGGAGCCTATTGGGGCAAGTGGTGGTCTAGCTCTATGCTACCATAACCATTTTCACGTTACTCTAAATTACAAGGATAAAAAATATGATATACGTTTTTGTTGATTTAAGAGGCCAAAGAACAAGTAATTCTTTTATTTGTGGGGAAGCAGTATTCCATTTAGGAGAGAGAGTTTGAGAAAGATTGATTCGGTTTAGAGTTCAATGATCTGAACCATGGCTCATCGTTGGTGATTTCAACAAAATTTCAGGTTACCTTGAAAAGAAAGGTGGGCGTATCCGAAGTTTGAGTTCATTCATCTTTTTCAACGCGATGTTACAGAACTGTAGTTTTATAGAACCTTCATGTATTGGAGAAACTTGGTCATGACCGGGAGTTAGACAATCTGAGATTGTCCGCTATAAATTGGATAAAACTTTTGGAACTGAAGATTGGTTTACGGTATTTCGAAATACTAAAACCAAATATTTACAAATGATTGGATCTGACCACCGACCAATTCTGGTGACCATTAAAAAGAGTGAGATAAAGAGACCTTCAGGGTTTAACTTTGATAAACGATGGATAGGAAAATCAGGATTAGAGGCAGTCATTATGACACGATGGACTAGATACGGAAATCTCCAAAGCACATATATTCAACACAATATTTGTAACTATCGAAGGGAGATTTCAAGATGGCGGAAACATCAAGTGACTCCCTGGAAAGCAAAGATAGACCTCCTGAAAAATAAACTAGAAGAATTGAAAAAAGCTGACTGATGCCCCACAAAAGAAATTCAAGAAGTAGCATCTAATCTATGCATCACATACAAAGAAGAAGAGCAATACTGGAAGCAGAAAAGTAGAAACAGTTGGCTAAAGGAAGAAGATCGAAATACAAAGTTTTTCCATGCTCAAACAAAACAAAGAAGAGCAAAGAATAGAATCACAAGATTTCTAGACCGACATAATCTTGATTACAGGGGGGTTTACTTTAGTTGATGCCGGACCGGCACAAGATTAGGGGGGTTTATTCCAGGGTGGATTTAATGGATTTAGAAATCCATGTAAAGTCATGTGTTATTCAATCATTGATTTTAAAATCCAAACCCAAATCATGTGTTATTCAAACATTGATTTTAAAATCTAAATCTAAATCATATGTTATTCAAGAATTGATTTGTAAATACTAGTTAAAATCACCCCTTATTCGATATTAAGGATTTGATTATGGATTTGATTTTATAATGGATTTGAGTGGATTTGGTTCTGGTTTTTCTTCTAAAATATAAAGGTTTGAAATCCTTACTCAAATCTTGTTAATTGAGTTGATTTAAAAGAAAATAAACAGCTTACACGTGAGAAAAATAAAAATGAAACAATAACAAATATTTTATAACTAAAACGCATTTTATGATTTTCATACAATAGCTAATGTTGTGTGATGCTAGTATGATGTTGTAATCATAAAATAAGTATTTATTATTCTTAATTGCCATTTATACGACAACATAACCACAATGATGCTAGCATGATGTTCATATATAAGTAGTAGATAATTCATAATACATTGAAAAGCTGAAAGAGTTGGAGAAATCCATATACTAATAGAAAAGATAGTATATATAGTTAGGATTTAGCCACCAATTTACGAGTGATTAAAAAATAATTATGAAATCGGCAACCAATTAACCATGATTTATCCAGCATCAACTCTATAGCCGCATTTTTTTCTCGTGAAGAAAAAGTATGTTATCGATTTACTGTATTGTGGAGAAAAAATTCAAAATATGTTATAGTTTTACAGTATTTTGAAATCCAGCCACTTTGATTTCTGAATTCAATTTGTTTGGTTTTTAGTTCCAAATTATTTGATTCCAAATGTATCTTTTATGATTTGCAAATCAGAGAATTCTATATGGATTTCAAATCAAAGAATTTCTATATGGATTTTCAAATCAAAGAATTCTATATGGATTATCAAATCTACAAGGATTTCTAAATCTATTAAAATCTACCGTCGAATAAATCTCCCTTAGTATCTGATACACAATCAGCCTTTGTGTCGGGGCAACTAATTTATGATAATATTCAGATAGCCCAAGAGATATTTCATGTGTTGCGGACTAATAAACAGATGAAAGGGGCTTATATGGCTATTAAAACGGATATGAGCATGGCATACAATAGGATCGAGTGAGATTATCTAAGGAAGCTACTATTAAATCTCGGATTTGAAGAAAGATGAGTCATAGGGATTATGCAGTGTGTTTCTACGGTCGGATACTCTGTATTAATTAACCGATCACCAAGAGGATGCATAACACCGCATAGAGGATTAAGACAAGGCGACCCCCTTTTGTCGTATTTGTTTATCCTTTGTATAGAAGTCATGATAGCAAAAATCAAGAAGGCTGAATCACAAAAACTGATGATAGGCATCTCAGTCGCACGTACAAGTCCACGAGTTACCCATCTCATCTTTGCAGATAATAGTCTATTCTTCTGCAAGACCAATCTGGAAGATTCTTTTACAATCTTAGGATTCTTAAATGATTATGAGCAGGCCTCCGGACAACAGATAAACTTTTTGAAATCATCGATACAATTTGGAAAAGATGTGGACCCAGTCCAATGTCATGATATTCAAGCACTTTTAGGATTTCACACCTTGGGAGGTATGGGTTCTTATCTCGGAGTGCTGGAAGGAATAGAAGGAGCAAAGACTAAGGTGTTTGCGTTTGTGAAAGAAAAGATCGATGCAAGGATTAACTCATGGTCTGCAAAATTCTTATTGAAAGAAGCAAAGAGTTTTTAATAAAATATGTTTTCCTATGTTATGTCATGTTTTAGACTTCCAAAAACGGTGACTTCCAAGATCTCAGAAGCTATAGCTAATTTTTAGTGGCACAATTCAAAATCATCAAAAGGAATTCATTGGGTCAAATGGGAGCATTTATGCAAGAGTAAAACTGAAGGGAACCTAGGTTTTAGAACAATAGCACATTTTAATTTTGCTCTATTAGCTAAACAGTTATGGAGACTTACTTGACTATCCTGATTCTCTTTTGGCTAGAGTTTTGAAAGAATGATATTTTGTGGGTTCTAATCCTCTAGGCCCTAGGCGAACATATTCACCCTCTTATGGATGGCAAAGCATCATATCTGCATGAGTGATACTAAGAGTTTTAACCCTATATCCTACTGCAAGTGCACAACAAACAAAATAGTATTTAGGGACCGAATCCACGAAGACCAATTATCACACTAACGATTGTATTATTTAACAAGTGCTAAGACGATGGATATTTTTATTGGAATCGATTGTAACTAAGAAATATGATGTAAAACAATAATTAAAGGCATCAAGCTTAGGGAATTCATAAGGAAATCAAGGGTTAGAATGAGGAATCTATTCAGGTAGGTTCAGTTCTGTTCTCGACTCAGAAATAACGATTAATTAACCTACTCTCGCAGCAATTTTCACTATGCTTAGATCCTAGGGCTCCTAAGTCTCGTTGGTTCTAGAAATCTAACCATGCAGTATTAACAGTTCCGAAGTGCCCGCAACCAAACCTAGCATCAACTCTCGTTGGTAGTGAAGGTGTTGCTTACCTAGAAAGGTTCTGGTTCTTATTAAACTTCTGGGATAATAAGTAACCTAAGATCATAGATTAGTTAGCTACTATAACCTAAGCATTAACCATGTTTCTAGGATGAGAATCCATATTAAAATCCTATTTGTTCCTCACCCTTATGTCCCTTAAGAACTTTTGAATACCCTAAACTCGACTATTAACTACTCAGACATGGAAATAAAGAACAAGCAAGCAATTGTAAAGGAATTCATTGAAAACTGAAAATAGATAAGAATAGAGGTTTAGAGATTCTTCTCCAATGGTGTAGAGATCCAAAATCTTCTCCTTTGGGTTACAACAAACGTCTATAACTTTTGTGATCTCAAAAACTATATCTAAAAACGTGTTTTTGACCTAATATATTGAGTAAACCAAACTGGTACAAAAATAAAGAAATCTGGTTTTTGCTTTGCAGGATCATTGATCGATCGATCCTTGAACTGCTCGATCGATCAGTGCTTCTTCATTCGACCGTGAAGCTTCCAAGTCATGCAAAGGATCGTGCGTAATTTCTTCTTCAATAGCTCGATCGATCTCTGAGTGCTTGGTCGTGCAGTGGATCGTGCGCACGATATAGATGGATGGAGGTCGATCGTGTCAAACATGAGAATTTGATCAATGGGTCGAGCGTAGTCTACTCTTTTAAAGTTGTGATCGATCGATCTTGGTGTTGATCGATCGATCCTTTGTCTCGTAGTGGAAAAATCTAGAGTTAAGCTCCAATCCTGCTCAGCATGTGGAATCCAAAGTATATTTGCATTTTATACCTAAAAAGACTCTAAAAACACAACAAAGACTAAAGAAAACATATGAATTAATAAGCTATAAGTCGGTATAAACGAGGTATATCAATTTCCCCAGACTTGGCTTTTTGCTTGTCCTCAAGTAAATACACTGGAATCTAAAAGAAAGATACAAATTCAAGAACTCATTCTTCATAGGAATTTAAAACCTCTGAACTTAAGCAAAGAACACTCGATTCATTCGACGAGAGAGAGAACACCTTATACTTTCCCCAGACTTAACAACTAGTCCATCCTAACTCCAAAATCAGACCCAAAAGTTCTAGATCATGATAGCAACTTCTAATGAATCTAAGTGCAGTCTTATCTAGAAAATGTCGATCAAAAGACACATGGACTCATTCTCAATCCTAAGTACCATCCTTTCTTTTCAAACCGATTTCTCCCTAATTTTTAGGGTATCATTGTATCCTTTTTATCGGTGGTTTTTCCTCTGTATTTTCAAAGGTGTATAATACGAGTAGCTTCATTGTAGTTTCTCTCAGTAAGCAGGTTAGTAAGGTAAAAAGGATTACGTCATTCTATGTATCCTCGGAACCGTCCAGTTCACCTTAAAAATGAGCAGCATCATTGAGANGTCCAGTTCACCTTAAAAACGAGCAGTGTCATTGAGAAACTTTTACCCTAGGCTTACTTCGATTGTTGAAACTAAAGTGCACGAAATTTTGAGNTTACCCTAGGCTTACTTCGATTATTGAAACTAAACTGCACGTAACTTTGAGAAAAGGAAACCAAACTCTGGGATAGGTTCTCAAAACTGAGGCTGATAATCTGATCTAATGTTTACCAACTCTCTAGACAAGAAAATTAAATCAGGTTAAGAATGAAGTTGATACCATATTTCAAAACAATCGAGAGGAAGTGGTGAAAAGACGAACAACTGATGAATCTCTGAGTTTTCTAATAGTCAACAATGCTCATCAGAAATCAAACAAATGGTAGCTTAAATCCTTATGAAATGTACCAATTCTCAGAAATCATAGTTCCCAAACCAACAAAAGCTTATCTAAAACAATGTTTGACTCAAAAACAAAACAAAAGAAAGAAACTTCATTAGCAAACAAACGGTTCTCCCCCAGACTTAATTCACACTGTCCCGGTGTGAATATTAGTAAGAGGAAGAATGAAAGTAACCAAAAGAAGTAATTGAAAATTGCTTTGGGATTCAGAAAATGTACCTAGACGTATGGATCGATCAAGCAACCATTGATCAATCGGTCCATGGAGATCAAGAGATAGAATGATCAACTATTGGTTGATAGATCATGCGCAAACAGATGAGAGGTGATGGTCAATCGGGCAGCATGTCATGGTCGATCAATTGATCAGGCGCAAACACATCAGGGTTGAAGATCGATCGAGCAGAAAGTCTCGGTCGATCGGTGGATCGTGCACTCTTTCTCATCCTCTATTACACGATCGATCTTTGTGTGGATCGATTGGGCAGTGGTCTCGCATCGCGTTTCCTGAAAGCAAAAGACAATATGGACTCAAAAAAAAGAAAAAATAAACCAAAAACTAACCTATTAGTGGGTTGCCTCCCACTCAGCGCTTGTTTAAAGTCAATAGCTTGACTAAGAGAGGTGCTATGGAGGAGTTATATCAGTCAAATAGATGAAATATTCATTGACTTTGTCGGGAGCACCAAAATATGGTTTAAGGCGCTGTCCATTAAATACAAATTCTTCTCCCTTTTCGTTGAGCAGCACCACAGCTCCATACGGTCTTACTTCCTTGATGGTGAAAGGACTGGACCACCTTGACCTAAGCTTACGAGGAAAGAGTTTTAAACGAGAATTAAACAAAGAACTTTATCATTAGGAGCAAAACTTCTGTTAAGGATACGTTTATCATGTGCAGCCTTTGTTCGTTCTTTGTAAATCCTCGAGTTGTCATAAGCAAAGTGTCTGATCTCTTCAAGTTTATGTAACTGCAGTGACCTTCTTTACAAGGCAGACTTGTTGTCATAGTTGAGATGCCTGATAGCCCAATTATCCTTGTCTTCGAGCTCGACTGGAAGGTGACAGGACTTACCATACAGTAGATAGAACGGAGTTGTCCTTAATGATTTCTTGAAAGCGGTTTTGTAAGCCCAAAGAGCATCATCAAACTTAGTCGACCAATCCTTCCTTGTTGCACAAACGATTTTCTAAAGAATGATCTTGATTTCTCGATTAGAAAACTCAACCTGACCACTTGTTTGAGGATGGTTTGGCGTGGCAACTTTGTGGTGAACTCCATACTTCTTCAACAGATTGTTCAACATTTGGTTAATGAAGTAAGAACCACCATCACTGATCACAATCCTTGGAACACCAAACCTAGGAAATAT
>OVBA01009642.1:0-10219 GCA_900406435.1 Lepidium aucheri | reverse complement strand
TAGATATTTTTAAGTCGTCTTTCAAGTAATTCAGGGTAATCAACAAATTTTAATCCAAACACATAATCTAGTAGAGAATCTATTGGCAATGGTTGTGTACATGAAAGAGAACTTGAAGTTATGAGTAAAAGTACGGTAAGCTCGAGTTGTAAGAGAAACTTGTAGGTTTGTAATGATTTTAGTACTTCATTGTTCAATAATTTTTTTGAATTTAGAAACCAAATCATTCTTTTGTACATTACAGCAAATTTTATGACCCTAAAATATATATATTTTTTAATGAAAAAAACATATATCATAGAGTTTTTTTTGATACTAGTCCCATCTTGTGGGCGCCGGATCCCACATCGGCTATTTTGTTTCTACTAAAGAGTTCTGTGTCTATTTTATTTTCACCCTAAAATATATACATATCAATTAATCAGAAAATATTTTAAATTATTATAAAGGTATTCACATAAATAAATTATTAATAATATACTTTAAAATCATAAAGAATCATATCAATCGTTTGAACATGTACTTAAGTGTATATTTTCTAGAGTTTTAGAACTTTAACTTTAATTCTCGAGGTTTATTTGTTGGGTTTCAACAAAAAAATTTCAGAGAAATATACAATTAAAATTTTTGGTGTTATTAAATTTGTCCCGAGATATGTTTTATATAGACTTCGATTAAAATTTTTGTTCTATTAGAATTAAAAATATCATTTGTTTGTTTTCCCTTAAATATAAGGTATTTAAATTTGAATTAGGAATATTTCAATAAAATACTTTTTTTTGTTGTTTTTTATTGTGTTGAACAATAATATTTAAATTAAGGTTTTTATGAAAATACAAACAAACTTATTTGTTAAAACAAACAAACAAACTCATCTTAAATTTCTTATCAAAATGTAACCAAAAGAATTATTTTAAAACCAACAAAAATCAAATCTTAATTGGTTAAAAAAATTTTCTTAAAACCATCAAAAATCAAATTTTATTTGGTTAGAGATTTCATTTTAAACAAACAAAAAAGAAAAATCTTAATTGGTCAGGGTTTCCTTTTTTAACAAACAAAATTCAATTCTTAATCGGTATGAAATTCTTTTTTAAATTAACAAAAATCAAATCTTAATTGGTTGAAATTTCTCTTTTAATTATATGTTTTTATTGAAATCTATTAAAAACAAACAATTCGTTATTAAAAATGATCTTATATAAACAAAAAAAAATTAATTAGTTTAAACAAATTAACCAATCAAAACAATTTAGGGACTTTAAATCTAATTATTGAATTAAATATAATGTATTTTGTTAATGATTGAATTAATGTTATTATTCTAATTTAACAAACAAAATCTGTTTAATTAAGAATCTTATCATAATGTTAAGTAACTTATTTGTTAAAATAACTATAACTAACAAGATCAAATTAAGGTTCAAAAAGTAATCAAATCATAAACAAAATCTCTATTAAAAAAATTAAAAAAGTTATTGCTACAAAGAGATAAAGATAAGACCAAATCATGTGACAAATTATCTAAGCAAATGTTACTTAGACAAATTAATTAGTTAAAATAAATCGACAAATCAAAAAAATCTAATATTTAAAATCTCTATTAGTTTATTACGGAAACTCTTATTGTTACAATTTTATTATAAAAGAAATATAAGTTAAAAATCTTTTTATATTAAAATTAAAACAAATTGGTAATATTATGTAGATAAAATATTATTAAGAATTAGTTAAAGGATTTTATTAAATATTATCAGGAGATAATTTTTCTAATTTATTATAAAATATATGAATCTGTTAACGTTACAATTTTATTATATAAAGAGATTTGGATTAGGAAAATCTCAATACAATATTTTTTGTTGTTTTTTATTGCGTTGACCAATAATATTTAAATTAAGTTTCTCATTAAAATCCAAAAGACTTATTTGTTAGAACAAACAAAATCGTATTAAGGTTCTTATCAAAATCTCAACAAAAGATTTATTTAAAAAAAATGAATGAAAATCAAATCTGAATTGATTAAAGATTTCTTTATAAAACCAGCAAAAATCAAATTTTAATTGGTCTTTTTAAACCAACAAAAATCAAATTTTAATTGGTCTTTTTAAACCAACAAAAATCAAATTTTGATTGGTTAAAATTTTATTTTTAACAAACAAAATTCAAATCTTAATTGGTTAGAGATTTTTTTTTAAACCAACGAAAATAAAATCTTAAATGATTCAATAGATGTGATAATTGTGATATTCAAATCTTAATTTCGAATCGTTTGAGAATTGTGATAATTGTCCTAGGTGGGTCGAATTTTAAATAGATGTTTATTAGTTTTCCTATTAGGATTAGGAGGATTGTTTTTAATAAATATCGATTAGGATAAAAATATAATTATGATAATCTCGTAGAATTTATAATTAATTAATTAATAATATTGATCTAGATAATAATAATTAATTAATTATAGAATTTTATCAAAATATAATTATGTGACAAATATTTTGTGATAATATTTCTTAATAACAATACAACTTAATTCAAAACAAATAATACATATTTAAGTTAATGCTATGCTTTTATTATATAATAGATATGTTGGTTTAAATCTGGTTAAGACTTTCTCAAATTTCACTTATTAGAAGACACTTGAACCAAAGGCATAGACCAAAAGACGCATCAAACAATCACAAATGATGACAAAAATAAGCACACTTGAAGGCCTATAAAAGCCTTCAAAACTTTCTATTACTAAATTTACTTCTCTGTTGCCTTCATTTCTATCCTTTTATACTTTTACATACATACGAAGATGCATCCATTTGATTACATTCAACAAACAAGCTGCATCTATCTACCATTTCGATTGCATTATGAGATCTTCGTGCTCCAGTTGCCTTGTAGGCTTTCTAGCAGAACATAATAGATGATGCTAAGTATCTCAGCACACTGTCCTCCCATAGCATATAGACGCAATGTACAGATTTTTAGCCCATTTGTCCTGTAAGTCAATCAACACCGCATAGGTTCTAATTCATCATATGGAAGGAAACAAGCCAAAAATCCAATCTTTTGTTGGAAACAAAAGAAACCCACCTTGACATGAGTGCTTGGAAAGGCAGTGGTGCGAAGAGTCTCTTGTGTTTCATCCATCATTTTACGTTTTGGTACGCTTAATATGAAAGCTGCTTGATCAGCAGTTGCTGCCATTGATGTTATCCTATATCCACCTTCCCACCTCCTATGTATTCCATCGCTTGGGTACAGAAAGTCGAGCTCCACGACCTTTTCACGAGGCAATACCAAACCAAATTATTAGGGAGATTTTCAAAATGTAAAAATTGCTTTTAAGGTGAAGAGATGTAAACCTACTTGATCAGAGAAGCCCGAGTTCCTTGACATCACCACACCCCAACGATTCCCCGCAGTTGTCATGGAAGTTACATGAAAATCTTCTTTCCATTTCTTATTAATCCACTTGAAAGGAAATGAATCGCTTACTTTGTAAGATTGCTGAGTATAAGAAGTTCCTACCAAATTTACAACAAGTAGAAAATACGTAAAGAAGATTCACACGGTAAGGTTACTATGTAAGTATGATATTTTAAGTGTGGCATAAACGTTTGAATATTACTAGTATTAATGCTAACCTTTTGACATAATAACTAACGAGCTCCCGTTATCTGCACCAGCTATGGAACTAATATAGTAGTTCTTTTCCCATTGTTCCATAATCCAGTCCTTGTGAAGGAAGACAGATGACAATTCATAAACTTGAGAGGTGAATCCAGTCCCAGCATCCATTATGAGGGCCCAGAGATTAGCTGCTGATGCTACACAGCTAATTAAAAGTCCATCCTCATTACCCTTCTGTACATGCTGGTGCAGCCTTAAGTCCGAAACGTTGTAGTGATATCTACAAAGGAAAATGAACATTAACAGTAAGTGAGGAATATGATTAGCAAAGGTTTTTAAACTTTTAAGTGTGTATGCAATTTTGTACCTCTGTTTCATGGGACGACGAGCATTATAGACTGATATCCACTGACAAGCAGGAGTGCCAATTCTGATTTTCTTCTTTGGCTGTTCATCTTCTTCCAAATTAAGAACCAATCTTCCTCGCTTTTGCCCAACCTATATATATCAAAAGAACAAAAATCAGCACTTTTAAAAATATAAGTTAAATAACTAAGTACACGACCGAGAAAATAACCAGCAACCTTAAGTGCCCCATCAATTCTAATTGGTCTAGATAGAGCGGATGGTTCAATAAGAGAATCAAAAATTGAAATAAGCTTTGCATAGTTAGGCTCCTCGTCAAACTTCATATTAGTAACTGCCTCGAGGAATAACTTAAAAGGAGGTGGACAAAAACAACACATCAAGTCAGGAGAAGTTGACATCTTTTTCTTGCAAACCAGAAAGCTCTTGTTGTCACCCTGTAAACACAAGAAACAATATCTACATAAAATTGACTGAAATTAATGAAGAAGATGAATTAGATATAACTATAAGGTCATGAAGGGAATGAAAACAAACCTGATACCCTTGCCATGGCAATCTTCCCTTCAAGAGAAAGATTAAAGTATAAGCCAACGACTCTAGATCATCTCTCCGACTTCCAGTTCGACCCAGATGTGCATGGACACTTGCATACCTTATTGTTCCTCTGCATGTGAAACAATAAACATGTAAGGAAATATGAAATATTCACAAATAAAGTAAAACAATACACTAATAAAGATACCTGAACACATCAGGCCTTTGATCATATTCAACATGTTGGCCTGAGTGCGAATCTTTCCACCTTGATGCTGAAAAAAAAAAAGAAAAAAAAGACAATGTGAGAACTAATACAAACATCAAACAAGAGACCCAATCCAAATATCCCATCAAACGCTTTAGCAACAAAATATAACGAATTTTACAGTTTCTCATAAGAATATAATAAACAAACTCACCCAGACCAAGGTCGATAAGGTAGAGCTTTTTCTCATCTGCTGTTCCTGGTTGTCCAAGTAAAAAGTTTTCGGGCTTTACATCTCCATGGACAAATCTATTTTGACACAGGGATGGAACATGGCATGAAAATCAGCTCATCATAACAAATTGTGACTATATATTGCAATTAATTGCTATTAAAAAAAATCGAAACTATTTTCCAAGGAAATATTCTAACTAACCCTTTCAAATGAAGTTTCTCAAGAATAGAGATGGACTCAACAGCAATGCAAGCTACCATGTTTGGAGACATCCTGCCACACGTCATAAACATGAATCATCTGAAGAATTTTGAAATCAGAAGAAAATGTGGTGAGAAAAGTGCGTACGACTGCCCCGAAGAGTTCCAAACATCCCAGAGACTCGGCCCAAGCATGTCCATAACCTGAAATATTTATTAAATAGTCACTTAATACATGATAACAAGATCAATCTCGAAGTATAATTAACAAGACTCATACTAAACCACATACAAGAATATAAAAATCTCCTTGACGACCCTTATGATGTACCGCAGGAATTCCATAGCAACCATTGAGCGTACTTTACAACAAGAGGAAAAACAAAATAGATCAGATGACTGAATACTGGATAAGAGAAACTTGGATGACAAAATCAGATAAAATGCATGCAAGTCTTACTTGTATACTTGCCACTCGTAAGGTGGGCCAAAATTGCAGCCTTTGCTATTTCTGTGTTCAAATTTTAGGGCAACCTGAAAAGGAAAAAAACAACAATAATTTTGATTTACGATTTGACCTTTTTTTGTCTATAAACCTCATACTGCAGTATGTTTCTTCACAACATACCTCAATCGCATCTGCTCCAATCCTATCGCTGCCACCATTCACCCTTCTACCAACAAAAACTTGACCAAAGCCTCCTTTACCGAGTTTCCTCTCAGTCTTATAAACCGGAGAATTTCCAACTTGTACCTATACTCAAAAAGGAAATCAAAATCAATATCTCTCTCAAACTAAAATTCGAGGACTGCATGACATAAGATAAGCATAACTTTTACCCTTTCAGGGACCGGAGCTGTGCTGGAATCTTCTTCTACACCAACTATCTTCTCTGCACTACCACCTTCCATAGCGATATCCTTATCCGCTATCCCTTCAACTTGATAAAAAGCAGGTTCACCTACTGCTGGACGAACCTCACAAGGTTCTGCCTCTAAATCTATTAACCTTATGCCTCGACCCCTACCAGCAGCACCAGTTGCTCTCGTAGGGGCAGTGCCTTTTATTGCAGCGTTTCCCCTTCCTCTACCACCACCACCTCTTCTCCTTGTTGCAGGCTGAGGAGGGAGTTCAATATTTTCCGCCTGATCAATCACCTGAGGGCTAGGTTGTCTCAATCTACGTGCTCCACTTCTTAACTCTGGCATTCTTACTCCATACAAAGAGTAAGAAAATGATTTTCTTTCGGTGAACCTCTTTGGCTAACCTGCGGTAGAAAGAAATGCTGCAGAAAGTAAGTATTTAGTTGATCAAAAGGTGAACGAACCAATTTCATTGGCAAATTCCTTCACAATCCAAACAAGATGTCATCATTCTATAGTAATAGCAAGATAAGCAAGATATAGTAAAATACAAGAAACAGTGGCTAGCAGCACTTTGAGCATTGTCTTTCAAGCAAATTACTTTATGGTCGTCCATATACAGAAGCACTTTCCAATCAAACAGATAAACAATCAAAATCACAAGCATCTGTAACCAAACTCAGACAATAAAATAATCAACTTTGGCTCAAGAGTATCAAAACCATCGTCACAGTCGAGGAAAGACATCATAGCTCTTCGATGATGACGAAACATTAAAAGAATTAGTGACGAAAGTCGGTTTACTACTCAATTAAACGTTCAAAGACCATCAATAAAAACTGCTGGTGATTCTCATATTGACAGAAACTTAGAAACACATATAAAAATAAGATAGATTCAAAGAATCAGTGTCACCAAGCGACAGTTTGATAAAAAAAATGTATGTTCGATCATCATCAAAAAAACAAGATCTTTCCAAATAATCATAAGAAAACGGGATGCCAAAAGAGAACCCATCCAAACATAGCAACAACCACCGAATGAAAACGGGATGTCAAAAACATGTTTACCCGATGAACGATTCTGAATAAGCCCTTCAAATGAAACGATGATCGAACTGAGATGATAATAAAACCGATCGAAAACAAAAACTTTCAGATCTCCCTCGAAACTTCAGAATAAGAAACCGATGGCTTCTCCAACTATGGCGATTTAAATGTGATAACTTTCTAGCTGTGAAGCACAGATAAAGATGGAGGTAGATAGAGAAAGCTCAACGTAGTTTTATAAGTAATGAAGAAGAAGATGGAGATGAAGCGACGATGAAGATGAGAGGAGGTGCAGATTTGGGGAAGAATTATTTTAATTTTTTCTCCAATATTTTTTTTTCATTGATGGATTGATCACTTTGGAAAATTCTGGCAAATATTTGGTGAAGATTTATTAAATTTCTTTTAATTTTTTGAAAAAGAATTTTGACAAAAACAAAAGGACTTGGGTACTTCTGGAATGTTAATGGTCTTATTGTTGCTGCTTACTTCGGTATGCTCGCTTAATTTGAATTTGTTAATATTAGTAATTTATTTAATAAATGTTCGTACGTTTAAAGCGCACGTGTATTGTTTCATGTAAGAGAAATGTAACTACAATCTTATGTTAGATAGAGCCAGGAATAGTTCCAGTTTCTTTATTGATCCGAGAACAATATTTCATCTTCTATCTTAGAGTCCCAGTGTATTTGAGTTTCTCCAACTGGATGCTTAATTATCTATGTTGTATTTTAATTTCGTTTAGGCGTTGTATGATTCTATCTATGTCTGCTATTGTAAGCTTGACCTTTTAAATCAATAGAAGAAGTAGATTTGTGACAAAAAAAAAATCTTATGTTAGATATTTTTCTCGAAAATAAAAAATAAAAACATAAACATAAACTGATGAATACTATACAAAATCTTGACTGTTTAGGCATCATTTATTTATTTCGGATTTTATAGATAACTACTTCTAATGATTGTAACGTTTAAGTAGTTACAATTAAATACCAGTAATTATTTATCAAGAATTAAATGGTCGAGTAGTTGAATCTCTGACATCCGATAGGAATTTAGGATTTAGGATATAAGGGTTTTCATCTCCTCATTCTTTTGGAGTTTCAATATTGCTTAAATGTCATCTGATCTAAAAATAAAAAGAAAATACCATTATTTTTTTCCTATAATTATCTTAATTTGTTTAATGATTTGTATTTTTTGTCATTACTTATTGGATCAATAAAATCTAAGTCATAGTTCATATGTTCCAACTCGAAAAAGTAAGATTCAAACATACTATGTGATATGTAGCTAGCTAGGGCCAAACTACTTACCCATATGTGCAATGACTTGTATATATATGTTTTGAGTCATGAAAATAAATATTTTTTTCTCACAAATACGATCTTAATTAGAACGTTGATAATTTAAAAGGAATAACATTTATGATTTTACCATATAATTTTCACCATAAGTAATTTCTATTTAGAAAACTCAATAATCGAATTTGAGAATTTGATTCGGTTTAAATACACCGAGACACATCAATAAGGATGTTAAAATGGGTAAAAAAAAACTTGGCCTAACTTGATCCCAAAATAAACCTGTCTAAAAAATCCAAATTAGAAAAACATAACAAACCTAAGTCTTATTAAGATTACCCAGATAAAACCTAAAAAGAAATGAGCTTTAAATGGGTATAAGTTATTGTTTTTTATTATTTAAGTTTGTTTGTGGATTCTAATATAATTTTAAAATTATGTATATTTAATATCTCAATTTTCTTAGTAAAAGGATCATTATTTATTTTAAGAGGAGAGATAGCAAAGAGTGGAGAGAATAGAAAAGAAAAAGAAAGAGAGAGAGTAAAAAGGATAAGAGAAAGATAGAAAAAATGAGAGAAAAAACAAAAGAGGAGAGAGCAAAACAAATGAGAGAAAACGAAAAATATGAGATAAAATAAAAAATAAAAATAAAGAATAAAAAGAGAAGAAAGAGTAAAAAGAGAAGAAAAAGTAAAAAGGAGAAGAATGAACAAAAATAGTAAAGAGAAGAAAAAGAAGATAGAGAGTAAAAAAAGGAAAGAGAGAAGACAAATATGAGAGAGAGTAAAAAATGAGAGAAATAGAAAACAAGGAGAGAGAAGAAAAAAAGGAGACATAGTAAATAAAAGAGAAAGAAGAAAAAAAAGAGTAAAAAATAGGAGAACGAATAAAAAAGATGAGAAAGTAAACAAAAAGAGAAAAAAAGACGAGAGAGAATAGAAAATAGGAAAATGAGAAAAAATAGTAGAGTGAGTAAAAGAGATTATGAACTAAAAAAGATGAGAGAAGATAAAAAAGATAAGAGAATGTAAAAAAGAGACTACAAAATAGTAGAGAGAACAAAAAAGAAGAGATAGAGTAAATAGAAGAGAAAGAAGAAAAAAGAGAGGAGATAGTGAAAAAGATGAGAGAAAGTAAAAATAAGAGAGATAATAAAAAAGAAGAGATAGGGTAAAAAAGAAAAGAGAAAATAAAAAAGTTGAAAGAGTATAAAAATTAGGAGAAAAAAAAGAGAGGAGATAATGTAAAATATAGGAGATAAACAAAAAAGAGGAGTAAAAAATGATAGAGAGCAAAAAAGAAGAGAGAAAAAAAAGGAAATAGGGTAATAGAAAGGAGAAAAAAAAAGATGACATAGTGTAAAAAAACGAGTAAAACGTAGGAAGAAGAAAATAGATGAAACAGTAAAAAAGTGGGAAGAGAGTAAAAGATGAGAGAAAATAAAAAGGTGAGAAAGAACAAGAAATATGAGAGAGGAGAAAGAGTAAAAAATGAGAGAAATATAGAGATGAGTACATAAGTTTTATTTTTCTAAAAAAATTCATTGGGTACCCATTACCTCATGAATATACATGTTAGATACTCATTATATATGGGTACCTCCCAATTTAATACCCGACTATTTTTGTTTATTTAAAATGAAATTTTGAACCCATAATATTTTGGGGAAATTATCAAAAATGACTCACCAAATCAATTTGAATGCAAAAANCCACAAGGGTAGAGAAATTATTGTTTTACCCTTAATGACTAAACAAAAAAAATGATAACAGAATTACTTTTATACCCATCGGCGAGTTTGGAGACTTCACGTGAAGTCTCCT
>OVBA01009641.1:0-10220 GCA_900406435.1 Lepidium aucheri | reverse complement strand
TGTACCTCCATCTATGCCCATCATGCCCATCTTTGAGTATATCGAATCCAACAACATCGAATAAGTTATATCATCAACAGAAAACGTCTTCATTCTAACAGCGAATGCTTCTGCTTTTTTAGAATTCCATTCATACCCATGACGCGTCTCTTCATAACATCCTCCATATTCACAATGAATTACTGTTTTCACCATTACCCTTAACTACAAACCAAAACACGATTTTTAAGAAAACACACCTCGATTTTGAAGCTTCAGTTCAAATGACGGGAACACAGACAACTCCCACAATGAGGATCTAAAAGGAAAAGTGGTGGAAATCTCTAGGCTAGATCTAGATCAGATCAGAAATCAGTAGGCGAAAAGCAATATAATTGGTCGATACAACCACGATCAGTATTGGATAATAGGGAGGGAAAATCGATTGTACACCCAAATTGGAGGGAACCTAGAACCAACTCGGAGGAGAATACCAAATAATGAGAACCGCTCGCTCCAAAATTCTTTGGTTTAATTCCACCATTTAACCAAACCTGCTATTTTTATATTAAACAAAAAAACATTAAAAATCATAAGTAAGGGTATTTTCGGCATAACACATTTCATTAAATTAGAGTAGTACATCAGATTAATGAGTAGTATGTGAGATGGGAGTATTGACAAAAAAAGTATATAAGCCATTGACCCCAAAGAGTCTCAGCTGGAGTGTGGGGTTAGTGACGAACACACCGCTCTGTGTGGACACTAGACACGCATCCGTTTCGAACGGCTCAAAACTTTCTTTACACTTTCTTTTTCTTTTTCTTTTTTTTTAAGTTAAGGAAAATTTGTCAAAACAAAATAAAATATCTTTCTTAAAATGTAGAATATTCTCTCCGCTTTTTTTTTGTTAGTGAATATGTGGTGGAATATTTTTCGTTGGTTTAATAATTTAGATCATATGATTAGTCATTCAAACTTTTAGATCATACAATAATTTCTAGACTCATGTGGTACTGCCTATCTACATGATTGTATGGGAGCTCATTAAAAAGAAACTTACCAAAGCTGCACTCTGAAATCAAAGTCTTTTGTGTGTAATATTGTGTTTGCTCTAGTTAACAGATTGCACGGAAATTTTGATGATAATGTTTAACTCGAAAAAGTGACTAGTTTTCTTTCATATAATACTTAGAAGACTTATGAAATTGAAGAGCTTTTTTATTTTCATTATTTTTCTATTTGTCTAATTTCTTATAGAGTTGAATTACAAAACCGATTTTCTCGCTCATTGATTCATGTTTTCCACCCCAAATTTGTTAATAAAATTGAAAGTTGACTAACTATAAAAACTTAATTACATATTGAAATACATATATATTATAAATATGTGGTATCAATGGAATATTCTACTATTCTATTCTTGTACTAGAAGTCTCTTTCAAAACTTTACTTGAATTGGACTCTATACCTTATATATTACACTAGGCATTTTCTGTCATGTAGATCAGTGTCGTTGAAATGAACATATAAGTGGCCCATTTATTCTAAGGAAATCCGAAGGAGAATTGGCCCAATGTCTACACAGAACTCAAAGAATTGGACTAAGAGCTCTTAAGCAACAGTAACTCTTAACTAAAGCTGATCTGTACTTTTTATTTTCTGTAATAGAGCGGGAAAAAGTTCAAAATTTTAATGAACTTTTACTGCCATGCCAATTTTTTAATGAACGTTTGAATCTGTCCTAAATTTCAATTTGGTGCTTGAGAATTTTAAAAAAGTATATGAACTCTATAATTGTGGCCAATTTCTATATTGACCATTAATACCGTCAGTCAACCGTTAAGTCGACACATGTACGGTAGATTTAAGCGACACATGTATGGCCATAGTTTTTAAAAAATAAAATAAAATAAAAACAAAAAAAATCAAGTAAAATCGAAAAAAATTCAACAAAAATCGAAAAAAAAATCAAAAAAATAAAAAGAAATTCATAAAAATCGAGGTTTTTTTAAAAAATATCGGAAAAGTAAGAAAAAAATAAAAGAAAAAATTTAGTTATTTAAAAAAATGTAAATATAGATAATAAATTTTAAAAAATTTTAAAACAAAAAATTGATAAAAAATTACAAAAATAGAATATAATATTAAATTTTTTAAAAAATTCATAAATTAATTAAATACAAACCAATACAACCTACCCAACCGACAAATAAACACGATATCTAACCAAAAAATATATCTAATTACAACCCAACTACAATCATAATCCATCCGATTTGAAAAATCTTTAACTCTAATGGTGCTTCTAACACTGAGTGCTTCAAGCAACTCATTTATATTACATGTTTCATCAACTCATTTATGTAGATGTTTGATCAACTCATTTCCATGTCTTTTCCTTTTTAACTTCTTGAATGTCAATTTTCAAAGTTTTAAACAAAACACTTATTAAGACGTTAAAATTTTATGATGAAACATATACATAGATGAGTTGATGAAACATGTATATAAATGAGTTACTTGAAACACCTAGTGTCGGGAGCACCTATAGTGTCGGGAGCACCTATAATGTCGGAAACATCGATAATGTTTCATCAACTTATTTATGTAGGTGCACCTATTACCATGTAAAAAATATTTGGTTTGTTAAAGATTTATAGGATTCGCCACGAATTTTGAATTAGGGTCCTAAATTTAAAGATTTTTCGAATCGGGTGAATTATTGTTGTAGTTGGGTTGTAATTAAGTATATTTCTTGGTTAGTTATCGTGTTTATTTGTCTTTTAGTTAGGTTGTAATGTGTTGTATTTAATTTATTTTTAAATTTTTAAATATTTAATTTTTTTATATTATTCTATTTTTGTAATTGTTTATCAATTTTTTAATTTTTTAATTTTGTTATATATACGTATTTATGAAAAGTTAAATTTTTATCTGATTGTTTTTTTGTATTTTTCGATATTTTGAACTTTTTCGATATTTTTGATTTTTTTTTAGTGTTTTTGGTTTTTATTTTATTTTCTTATAAAAAATCCAACCGTATACGTGTTGTTTCGTTTAAATCAGTCGTACACGTGTGAACTTAACCGTTGATTAGAAGGTTCATGTGATTTTTTTAAATTTGATTTCAAAAATTAATTAAAAAATTGGCACCGCGCTAAAAATTCATTCAAATTTGGACCCTTTTCCCGTAATAGAGCCAAGGAAATACTGTCAAAAGGAAGACACCGATAATGCCTGTCGAGCCATAAGCGATCGGTACAATTTAACAAAAAATTTAAAATTAGTGATTAGATTCTTGAGTGATATTATAAGTTTAAAGTAAAAAATTAATTCCTGAGACAAAACCATTGTACCATAATAACTGATGGAAGTTTACGAAATACCATAACAAAGCTAATCCAAAACATAGGTTTTTCTCAGAGAAATCAAACAGAAAGATCAAAACATGTTTGAAGAAAATTAAAAAAGGTTTAAGGCCAAGACATGACTCTAAGCAGTAGCACCCTTTCCCTTCTTCTTCTGGATCTTCTTCATGTAGAACTCCAACTCTTTACCTTCCAATATGTATCTGTACACAGAAATCAGAGACCATATTAACAAAAATGTATCAACGAGATATGAACAAATATAAAAGATTAAACCATGAGTTTATTTACCCATCAGCACGTCCACATTGGCCAGGCCTTGATGAGATACAAGCCAACAGACGACCTCCTGCAAATTGGTCCTCAATGTGCGAGTCAAGTTTGCGGCCTTCTTGACGCTTCTCAATCTTTCTCAGGACGTGGTTGCTCTTTTTGGCAACCTCTGGGGCAGCAGCTGCTTCCTCACCATCCTAATGTAGTAAACATTCAGAAAGTATCATTAGCTCATGTTTAGAGAAAAGAGAATCAAAACTTGAAAGAGACTAAAGTATCACAAGTAAAGAAATCAATGATCCAATAGATAAGTAATTCCTACCTCTCCTTCCTTCTTGGTTGAAGCAGCGGCATTCTTCTTCTTGCGGCCAACCTCAACACCGTAATGCTGGAGGTACCATTGCTTGAATGGAGCGGCATCAACCTGAACAATAGCACTTTTAACAAGTGTTTTTGTCCTGACAAGCTCATTGTTTGAAGCATTGTAGACCACATCTAGAACTCTGGTCTTGCGGGTTACTGCTTCACTTCCCCATGAGTAGTTACCAGTATCGAGCCTCAATGCTCTCCACTTGACATTTCCTCCACGAACTCGGATTCTTCTGACCGTTTTGTTGCTAGACAACTTGGTGTTGGCAGGCTGCCTTCCCATTTCATACCTAAATAAAACCACGCATTGAACTTTAGTAACCAGCAGTAAATCATGTATGTAACAAACTAGACAAACAAGCCACCATCGGAATAGCACAACTACGAAGATGAATCAACAATTGAGGATGAATTATATTCAATTAAATATTTCTGCTGAACTACTATATACGAGGTTAATAGACACGTTTCTAGAAGCCTAAACATGTACACTACTCACCATAGCAATCAATCTACAAATGCAAACACTCGGATTACCAAATCGGAGTTACAGATCAATTAAGCATTAACGTTCTTACTCCTTCCCACTCAATGTTTTTAAGCTTTTGAAACCAAAGCTTCACAAAGCTCAAACATACGACGAAAGTAGCATAAAACAAAAAGTAAGAGATCTGAACAACCAATAAAAAGTAAAACTTACTTTCGCTTCTTCCTCCATTGCTTTTGCTTGCCTCCAGTGGCACGCCTTTTGTGGATGGAGTCACGAGAAATACCTATGAAAAATAAGGTTCCATATCAGATTCTAGAATCGATACATTCAATACCTCAGATATAAATGAAGAACGGAGATCGAAGGGATGGATAAATGGAATAGAGATGAAGAAGAAATGTTCGTACCCATTGTCGCCTCTTAGGGTTACTCCACCAGAAGCAAAGTTTAGCTGCGCAGGTTTTGAGAGATGGAGACGAAGAGCTACTTAAAAAGGAGAACGCTTCTGTATAAACCCTAATATCCGATCCCCTATCAGGCCTCTTACTTTCTGGCCCATTTAATTCTTTGGGCCCATCATAATTCAAATACCCAATTTTCTGATTCTGAAATTTTTATGACTTTTTTGGCAACTATTTTTTTTTTTTTTTCTTTTGTCACCTTATAAAGATTTTTTTTTTGGTCATTAAAAGGGGCAATGCCCCTACTTATTTATTAAACGGAAAAAAATTATGAGTTCAAAACTACTTGACGAGTGAAAGCTACTCCCTCGACATCATCTTCTATCAACTCTCGGATCACATCTGGTTCAACATCGAAACTATGAAAGCCTAAAGATAAACTATAAGCGTGATTAGCAAGGCCATCCGCCACTCGGTTCGCCTCTCTAAACACGTGAAATTTGGACATTCCAGTCCTTTGATATAAAGCCATGACACAAACGTGTCAGGAAAGAAAGGCGATGTGTGCCAAAAAAAACGAACAAATACGATTTATTTCCTTTTTGTAAGAAAACTACTATATTTACGCAAGCAATTTTAACGTTTTTTCTCGAAGCAAATACTTTTGATATTGTTTACTAATTATAAGTCGCAAAACGAATTAAACATTTTTTAAACTTGTGTTATAAGTTATAACATTGTAATTATGAATGGTTCAATTACCAAAAAAATCAAACAAACATTGATAGCAATCAGGAGAATATTTATGAATACATTGGGATATTGAATCGTTGTGTATAGTCCACAATCGAACTAAAGTTAATCACCAGAGCTCCATACTAACATCATGCATCAACGACATAAAACTCGTGACACAAAGATCAACAAGACAAAAGTATTATTCACTAAACAATGGAAGGAGATGTGTGCCATGTTCTGTCTTTCAAACATATCTTTACATCTCCTATACATCACTTATCTATTCATATGTTCAATATTATCTTTCCTTTTACCTAGTTTTAAGGGAGAAACCGGAAAACTAAGACAGAAAACTCATAACTCTTCTTCATTTTCCTTTGTCATTTCACTAACAACTTTCTTCCGTCGTCCTAAAGCCTTGAGTAGCGCAATTGCTGATATGAAAGCTATCTCCCAGTGTTCAGAGCTGTTGAGTTTCACGTTTACCTTCCCCATTTGCCTATTGTTCATGTTTATGTTGACGTCTATGTTTGTTCCCCGAGCAGGTCTTAGCTGAGTCTGTAAACCCCAGTTAAAGACCAGCTCTTGGTTGAAAGACAGAGCCGTCATTGACAAACCAATTTGCTCGTTTCTAACTGGGTAATCTCTCCCTCTGATACTAGCTTCAATGCTCCCACCGTGTGCTGTTTGCCCTGAACCCCTCATGTGACCTGCATTCACCATTAATTTCACTCTCTTCCCTACTAATAAGGTATCTTCAAGCTTTCCGCCCACATAGTATTTCCCAGCAAAAGATGTCAAACCTACTCCGAGATCAGTTGTGTTTTGCTTAAATGTTTTGAGTTTGGTGCCGCCTAGACACGAGTAGACCAGATCTTCTCCTGATGATTGAAGGTCAACAGCTACAGAGAACGTCTGTTCTCCAGAGTCTCTAGTATAAGCTGCATTAGTCTCCGAGTGGATACTGAAACGTTCCTTGTCTCTGCTCACCTGCCCTGTAGCTGACGCAAATAGATTCCTATTTATTTTTGCAGCTGTCTCAATATTTATTCCATCAAATCCCACATCGCGATCCCAACCTTGTGGATCATAGACAGGTCTCACGAGCCACTGGTCACCTGTTGCAACACATCGATATCTGTGAGCTGGAAAATCTGAATCAAAACTGTCTGGACCTGCCATGTCAGGCAGTACAACAGCTGCTTGCTCACTGGCTTCAGTGTCCTTGTTAAGATTTTCCTCTTCAGTTAGCTTTTCATCTCGTCGTCTTATATAGTCTTCTTTCAATTGTTTCTTCAGAAAAAGGGTTTCCCTGTAATCAAGTTCATCAAGATATGCTTTCTTCTGAGACTTTGACAGCTTCTCAAATCGAGATTTCCCAAGGATACGAATTGTAGGCAACTGGTCATACTCATCTTCCTCCTCTAAGTCCATATTCAGAAGCTCGTCTATCTCTTTCTCTGCTTCATCTGCACCTGATGATAAGTGACGGCGCAGAAAAACTGAAAGAAGATGAGGGAGGGAAGCTGTCCGGGTACTACTTGGCTGTCCCAGGCCAATGCTGTCATGAAACCTCAGAAGAGATTGAACATCGCCAAGAACTTTAGTACAAACGCACAAAAACATAAACTGAGACTTCCAAACCAGTCCATTTGGAAGAACATAGTCACCCACAAGATTCTTTTTACAGCTAGTATGATTCTCAACTAACAGCACAGGGTTTTCTAGTTTCGTATCAGACACAGCCTGATGTATATAGTGCTGAACCACATCCATGCGCTGGCCTACATAAGAGTCGTAGTTCATAGATTGTCCATTACGTCCTTCTGAAGCAGTAGAAGAATGCGTCATTACAAGTATTGTATTTAACCATATAGCTGCACCCAATGAATCAGTTATAAGCTTAAGGAGGGGGAAATCACTATATCGCATGTCAATCATATCAAGGCGGTCGAAGTAAAGAACTACATCAGGTGGACGCTTCTTAACATATCTCTTGACAGAGAGCAGAATCTTTCGATTTTTTCTTGTACTAGAAGATGACAGTGGGTGAAAACCAGGGGTATCAATAAAAGTTACTTTCACTCCACTAACAGTTCCCGTAACTTCTTCTATGCGGTCTGTGGCGGGTTGAAAAGCATCAGTTTCACTTTTGGACTGACCAAAAATAGAGTTTATGGTTGCACTCTTGCCGACACCTGTTTTCCCCAGAACAAGGACTCTAAGTGAGAAATCCAATTCTGGTATCCCAGATGATTCCTGCTCCCTTGCAAGAGCTTTGGCCCTATCTTGTCTAAGTTTTACTGTCTTCAATTCTGTTTCCTCAGCTCGTATCAGCATCGCAAGGTGTACCCGATATAAAACCTTGGAGACTAGAATATTATTCTGTGACTGCCCAAACCTTTGAACAAGGCGTAAAAACTGTACTTGGAGGTCACAAATCTTTGCTAGTGGATTATTTTTCTTTCCGTTAAGATCAATACTTGACTGGTACAAGCTTTCAAGTTGAACTTGTGCCTGGGAGGGAGGAGGCTGAATTTCTACATTGCCACTGGTTGAACATGGTGTTTCTGGGTGTCTCACTGGTTCTGATGCAGCAGGCGCTTGAGCTAAAAATCAAATTGAAAGTTGTTAGTCAAGAAAACAAGAACAAAAAGCAAGAAGATAAACATTGAAGAACGGTCAAATAATCAACCAGAATAGTCTCAGCGATTGGCTAAAGCATCAGAAAGCAAAGTCCATTTCAATTTTAAAATAAACAATGTTCATAGCAGCGAAATTTTCAGAAGCAATTCAGACCAAAATACCGTAAAACACATGATGTACCTTTTTGATACTAGAAGAAAAACAGTGATTAGAATAAAGTGAAATGGTCATAGAGCACAGGAAGAGGTTAAGTAGATCAATTTAAGAGGTAATAGAACCACACCCATCTCACACATCATTGTAAAATTTGGTGAAGGGTGAGAGATATCATACACTGGTTGTCAGGTTCTTCTGGCTCACGGAAAAAAGGGTCACTCCCCAAAAGTGGTCTAGATGATGCCATTGAGGTGGATAGAGCAAAAACCCAATCTTTGAAGCCTTTCATTCTGCCTGCCCAACAGATACAAAAAGAAGATTAGTTAAGTGTATAATTTACTAATGCCACATTTCGTCTCAGCTCTAAGTTGCAACCTTGCTAAGAGATGATAAGCAGAAACTAGAAAAGGATTAACAAAGCTGCACTAATACTTCTTTGCTCTAAAGTTCTGTAGGGAAACAAAACGAACGCTTTCAATACAACCCAATAACCTAAGATTCACAATCAGCTGAATGTAATTATATGATGATTGAGTCTATTGCCCCAAAAGAGAGCTAAGGAAAACACATTTCATACAAAGTAAATTGAAGATCATTAAAGAACAATTTCTTTAAGTAAATTAAAGGGTCAATTGCAATTAAAGAGGCATCCATTACATCTAAAAAATCAAACTTGGGTCAACGAGAAAGTAGAGAAAAGTCAGAACCTTTACCACCACCAGGCAAAAGACCGACAAATTGTGAAATCCCAGAGAACTTTGGAGTTGGATTTCAAGAGCAGAAAGTAGATGAGGCTAAGATGCTGAAGGAGGACATAAATTGGGAAAATTAAGAACACGGCAAAGAAAATAGTGGAATCGGTAAATGAATCAGAATTAGAGAAACTCGGAGAGAAAAAGAGATAGAGAGAGAGAGAAGATCGAGGTAAGACAAAGAGTAGGTTTAAGATAACGAAGACGATGATGTTGTTTTGGTTTGTTTTCTTGTTTTTTGGTTTTGTTGCGTGAGGCTAATATGCGCCTCGGACCCGTCGTTACCTGCAATGTGTTAGAGAGATGCTATTCCTATGTTCTATGTTGTATGTTCAAAGAGACTCAAGTCCAACACCCACCGCAAGATCATTTTTATTTTCTATTTCTTACAATTATATTGTTCATTTTTCTTATAACTCTCACATAGAGCTTATTTAATGAGAAACTTTATTCTTTAGCTATTTGTTGGATTTATAAATCTTCTTCCACTTGTAGAACAAAGATTAAGAATGAATCTTATGTATTATTAATGAATGAGAGTTACAATATATATATACAAGACTAAGGACATAATACATGTAGAACATGGAAAACCCTAATGACTAATGGAAAGTAGTGTGTGAGCTTTCTCCATTGGGCTTCAGTTTTGTGTCTTGTAGTGGGCCGGTTATGAAGTTCATCCATATAGTTTATAACACTCCCCCTTGGATGACATAACCGTGTCAATGATGCTAAGGGATCTCTATAGTACGGTGGGGAATGCTGCCTCGTTAAAAACCTGTACCAAGAAAACCGAGTGGGACAAAACCATAGTAAAGGAAAAGAGTACAGCACGTACTACTCCCCCTGATTTAGACATCACTCTAACTCTCGTAGTGTTCGCATGCCTATCTGGCGTATCAGCTTCCTATGAGTGGAAGTCAGCAAAGACTTAGTAAATAAGTCTGTTGAATTATCACATGACCGGACCTGTACTACCTGTACTTCATTAGCTTTCTGCAATTCATGCGTGAAAAAGAACTTAGGCAAAATGTGCTTAGTCCGG
>OVBA01009640.1:0-10221 GCA_900406435.1 Lepidium aucheri | reverse complement strand
GGACCACAAATGACCAAAGAGGAAAAGCAGCTCCATCTTCTCCTTGTGACCATTTGAAATGTGGCCATTTTAGGCAATTTCGTATAAGAAAGTATATATGTATGTATATGTAGTTTTTGTGGTTTGTTTGTCTATATATACCCCATGTAAATCTCATTTCAAACCTAAGAAGAAATTAACTAATCTTCTTCATTATTCTTACTCAATCTCTCGGCCATATGGCCAACAAATCTCCGAAATCTCTTTGGTTACTAAATCTCATCTGAACCTCTTCCAAACTCTCAATCTCCATTCTCCAAATCTCCAATTCTCTTATTCTCTTTATGTTTCTGCAAATTCTAATAACATGAAGAAGGGAATTGGGTGCTATATGTAGACGGGGCATCATCTGCACATGGATCTGGCATTGGAATCAGACTAGTATCACCAGAAGGAAGCATTATCGAACAGTCATTCAGGCTAATGTTCATGGCATCCAACAATGAAGCTGAATATGAAGTGCATATAGCAGGATTACGGCTAGCCCAATCACTAGGAATACAGAAAATAGTAACTTACTGTGATTCGCAACTAGTCGCAAGCCAATTTAACAGTGAGTTTGATGCAAAGAACGAACGTATGGATGTGTCTCAAAGTCGTACGAGAACTAGCACAAAGTTTTCCTGTGTTCAAACTTGAAAAATACCACGAAGCAAAAACACATCGGTCGACGCATTGGCAGATCTAGCATCAATGTCGGACCCGGATAACCATAGAATAATTCTCGTTGGCCCCAGCCTCCCTTTCCCCACCTTCACCAAATGGGCACTTCCTTCTACGGGCCCTTACGGGGCGGAGAGCTCCTCCCCGTGGGAGGAAAATTCAAAGCATTAAAAATCTAAGCATAAATTTACCAAAAGGGAGCTGTTGCATGATTCGCAGAAGAAGACAAGCGTGAAGAATATGCACAAAAAAGTTATTACGAAAAAGATTCAGTGGATTGGCGAACTGACATAAAACTTTACTTGGCCGGCGGAACTACATCCAAGGATTGATGGGCAGCACGACGATTAAAAGTTCGGAGTGCTCATTACACATTACATAAAGAACATCTGTTGCAAAGAAGTGTTGATGGAACACTACTTACTTGCATATATGGGAAGGTTGCAAGAAGTTCATCTAGGAGTAGGAGGAAACCATTCGGGAGGGCGATCTTTAGCATTCAAAGTCAGACGATTGGGTTACTTCTAGCCCACGATGAATTACAATTGCAAAAATTTTGCTGCTAAGTGTGAAGCGTGCCACCGTCATGCACCAGTGATACATTAACCGGCTGAATTCCTCATGTCCGCCACCGCACCTTACCCGTTTATGAGATGGGCAATGAACATCATCAGACCTCTCCCTCTAGCATAAAACAAGCATTTCATATTAGTCATGACAGATTATTTCACGAAATAGGTAGAGGCGGACTCTTACACCAGGATTCAGAATTCAGATGTTTAGAAGTTTGTCTGGAAAAACATAATATGTTGTTATGGGTTACCATACGAAAATAGTAACCAACAACGGATCGCAGTTTGTATCTAATAAGTTTGACCAATTTTGCACTAACTAGAGGATACGTCTCAACAAAGCAACACAACGCAATCCACATGGAAATGGACAAGCCTAAGCATCAAATAAAATCATCCTAAATGGACTCAAGTAAAGATTAGACGAGAAAAAAGGCAAATGGGCTGACAAATTGGACGGAGTATTATGGTCATACCGGATGACCCCTAGAAGCACAACCGGAAAAACTCCCTTCTCAATATTGTATGCATTAGAGGCTCTAGCACCAGCTGAAGCAAACATACCTACACTACGAAGGATTGAACTTCCTCTACATCAAAGGTTAAATAATGCGATGATCATGGATTCACAAGATCTAATCAAAGAATCCCGAGACCACGCCCTCCTAAAGTTACAGAATTATCAACAGAAAGCAGCAAGGTATTACAACGCAAAAGTACATGGACGCCACTTCATGGAAGGAGACCTAGTACTATGCAAAGTCTATAAAAATACCGCAAAACTCAATGCTGGGAAACTTGGTTTCAATTGGGAAGGTTTGTACATAGTTTCTAAGGTAGTGAAGCCAGGAGTCTACGAACTACTAAAAATGGACAGAATCCCAATACCACAGAGTTGGAACGCAATCAACCTAATGCATTACTATTACTAAACATATATATATATGTAACCTTTAAATGTATTATATTTTGAACGTATGTAATGTCCTTAAAACTACGAACGGCTTGATCCCATTTTAGAGGGTACGTAGGCAGCCTAATACGGTGCAACCGCCATTAAAATATATATATATATATATATATATATTTATAAAATAATATTATATACAAGATAACGTATATAAATCTCTTTGTTTGACAAAACGCTTTGGTAAAATAGTCAACATTACAAGATTTCTTCGAATAACGAACAAACAGCAAATGGCCATGTTTGCACTTGGCAGTGTCGTTCGAACGAATGTCTGAAAACAAACCACCACTTGATGAACAATGGTTTATTCTATTCAGAAGACAGACAAAACATTTTAGGAACAAAAATCTCTTGGGACAGAGCAAAACCTTTGCTGCAAGATCCTTTTGAAAGATAACACGTGGAGAGGATGCAGGAATATCGAAAATATCAAAAGACATGCAGCTACATGGATAGACACGTGGTCAGCATGCGCCAAAGATAAGATATCAGGAAACTCTATATAAAGGAACTGCTATAGTTGCTCCAAGACATCAGCTAAATAAAACTCGTATAAGTACCTTCTAAAAGAAAAAAGAAGAGAGAAAAAGAGAGGCAAAGACCCATTCCAGAAGTAGTAATGATAAATCCGAGAACAGGAGTTAGCTGAAGTAATAGGTGAGTCTCACATCAAGTGATCGACATCAAAAGCCAACTACGAATATCCGAAAATAGTATTATTTCGGGGATCCTTCGGTCTCGACAAACATGTGTACAGAAGATAGTGAAATAGAACCACTATTTATTCAAGAAAAGAAGAGAGGAGCCCCTATTTATTCTAGATAGGAAGATCCGTGTAAAGGGAGCAAACTCGGCGGCAGTAGGGTTTCATCGCCAGACCTCTAGGATTCGTCTCCAACTCAAGTGAAAATCAGGGCGAGTAGAAAAATAAAGTCTAATACTTCAAAAGCACAAGTGTGAGGAAGCAGACGAATGCAGCTTGGAACCCAAAGTTGCCAACATCAAACGGTAGTCAAAATGAAGACGGAGTTTAGACCACCCAGCAGCAGACTCATAAGAAAAGAATTTAAAGTTTTCTCCAAAGCGAAAACATATGGAAGAAGATCCGTCACAACCAAGAATAGAAAAGACAGCCAAAAAGGGGGAGCAAAAACGACCAATAGCAGTAAAACCCAGAAGCTGATGAAATGGTTGTACTCTCTTGGTCAAAACAACACTAATCCGGCGAACCTACGTCCCCTTCAAAAATAACGAACAGAGGTGAAAAAGGAGAAGGATGACAACAAAGTAAAGATAAAAAATAAAGCCACCTCTGCAACAATACTAAGCAAGAAGCATATTCCTAAATATCAATTACAGAGGAAGAATCGGTTGAAGACTGGTAGAACTTCCACCAAATCATTCGACCAAACAAACTCCTACGCGATACTAAAAGATTGACGAATACAAACGTACGAATGACTAAAAATCTGTTCCAGATATACTTAAGGCAATCTAGTAAAAGGAGCAACAACAGATGGCAAACGATCGCGTTACGCTTGAAGTATCAAAATTGATAAGTCCATATACTGCAAGGATTCCCTACGAACAAAGGAAACTACCAGCATCAATAAATAGATGACATATGTAAAATGTAAACAAACTGAATTATTTATAAACATCTTAGTAACGTCGACGAACACATATTCTGACTAAAATGAGCACTAACTCAGTATCACTAGCAAACACATATTCTGGCTAAAAATGAGTACTAATTCAATAACGCCAACGAACATATGTTCTGACTAAAGTGAGTTCTTACTCAGTATCAGCAGCAAACACATGTTTTGGATAAAAATGAGTATTAACTCAGTAACACCGACGAACACACATTCTGGCTAAAAATAAGTACTAACTCGATCAACACTGACGAACTCAGGTTCTAGCTAAAAAGTACAATTTCAATTAACCCTAACGGACTCAGGTTCATGCTAAAATGCATACACTAAACCCGACCATGACAACAAACACGTATTCGGGAAAAAAAAGTAAGTGTAACTTAATAGCATCAACGAACATGCGCTTCGGCAAAACACGCAAATATCAACTCGTTGGCATCAACGAACGTACGCCTAGTTGAATGCAAAAATATTGACGAACGTACACCCTTGAAAGGGGGAATAAATATTCAGGTACTATCTAAGTCAAAACTTCTTAGTAAATCTATTTGTGTTGATCTATCAACTTAGATTGTTTTCATAAACACGTACAATTTTAAGTCCTGACATGGCAAACTTAATAGCGGTGTTCTTTGGCATATGAGAAAAACATACTCAAACAACGCATGCCCGTCAACGTAGAATTACCAAGTAACAACACAAAACAAGGAAAATAACAACAAAATAACAAAGGTACAAAGACATTGCCAAAACACAACTTGGATAAGCATAAACACGAAAGGAGGACAATGTAAACTCTGAATGAAGTAAAAAGTTGTCCAAAGTAACCCAAAGTCTAGATGATAAGCAAAAAAAACACAACAAAGCGTAAAACACCAAGTTTATAAGAGAAAAGTAAAGTAAAGATAACTAGGCGTTAGAGTGTTCGACAGTCTTGTTCGCCACTTCACCATCTTCCAGAGTCACACCGGCACCTTCAACGATTGGAGCAGCATCAATAGTAGCAACAACCTCAGAACTACCGACCGGGCATACGTCTGTATCGTCACAAGCTAGTTGTTCAGGATTGACATCTCCTATGTTGGTTCCATGCTCTTCTGCAGGAACATCGCCGGGTGAAACATGATTATTAGGTACATTACGTTCGTTTGGAGAACTAGAAGAAGAAAGAGGAAGAAGATCGTCATGTTCCAAGTACAAAGGGGGAATCGCCTTAACTTTAGCGTCATATGTCTTCACATCTTCTTTCATTAGGTCAATCAAGTCTTGAGGAATCTCATAATCCAACTCGGTAAACGCGACCTTAAGACTCTTGATGATCCAAACATTGGTTAAGCATCGACGAAGGTTTCTGAACATTGTCAAGATACAAAATACACTTCCTCAATCTCTCCAACGAGAACGGGTTGGATCCATGGACGGACGTAGTGTGGCAATTTCAGACTTAGCCGAATCAAAGAGTTTCTTAAGACGCATACTAGCCGTTATCACTTTCTTATGATCCTCCTTTAAGGAATCAAGCTTAGACTGTGTGTTGGTGAGTTCGTCATTAAGATCCGCAATAGTTACGGAGTCTTCAGGATTGAGGTCCCCGATATATCTGCTGATTTCATCAACCTGTGTCTAAAGTAAAGCATTTTTCTCCTTTTCAATCTCGAGTTCCCAGGACACTTGTGGCGGACCTCTTTTATCGCCCAAAGAAGATGCTTCTCGAGCAACTTTCAGACTATGCTCATAGTGAGCGATCATACAATTTAAGTTCGCATCGCTCTACAAAAAAAAAGAAGAAGAAAAGAGATAAGAAAAGGTGACGAACATCCGCAGGTGGCCAAATCCAATTTAAAAAAAAGAGAAGGAGACGTACCTTCATCCTATTCCGGGCGAACTCCATAAAAATATCTTTCACCTCAAGGTGTTTCACCTGTGGAAGAACAAACTCGGAATCTCGGGATGATTGTATCAATTCCGCACAAGCTTACTTATTCTTTACAAAGAACATAGGTTTGTCGTATTCAAAGCGAATGAAGTTAGGAAGAGCGGACAAACCTTCGTATCCGGCAGAATGAACGGGTGCATCAGCAATCTATTCGGATGGTTCTGTCACCCTTAAAGACAAAACAACACCCCGAGATCTGCGAGAATTAGATCGACGAACGGAAGCACCCTTCTTCCATAGATGACAAACCTCGACGAGAAGAGGATTTCAGCGTATCTCTTGACTGATCACGTGATTGGGTAGCATTGGCAATCCTGATAGAAACGCAGGGCGTATGTTTCCTCGAGGAGTTGCCCACTTCTTTGATGGAGGACTCTTTTGATGATTAGAGTCCCTTCCTCTTTTCTTGGCTAACCCACGAATACGACTCGAGTAATCCATCGGCGAACCAAAGTCTAGAAAATCAAACATATATTATAAGCAAAAATCCAAGTAATGAAAAGAAACATGCACAGTCGACGAACGTACCCTGATTTGCACTTCGCTCCTTGCGTCTAAAGCGAGCTTCTAAAATAGCCGGAAACCACTGGTGAGACAAATTGCAAATTTGGTCAACGTCTGTTTGGAACATAGAATGTAGCACACGCCTGATCGGATGTTTTACTGCAAAAAGAAGAAGTTATTGCGACAAGTTATAATCAAAAACAAATATATAAAAGAAAAAGACCAAAATCACACCAACGGAAGCACTCAAACGATTCTGATAGAACCGATGTGGCTCAGCAAAAGTAGCTTTGTTAACCTAAAGATAGAAAAACGGACGTTTCCAGTTATATAACTTATTAGGGAGGCCACAGATAATCTCAAACTTTGACTTTATACTCAAATAATAAGCCCCCCAATAATTGTTGCAATGATAGAGAAAGGAAACTTCCTCCAGGAAACGATAGTCATCCGCAATATTACACTCGTTCACCAAATCTAAAAGCACTAACATATTGTGAACCAAAGTTGGAGCTAGTTGGGAGAACGCCATCTTGCAATCATCACATTTATCAACGAACAAACGCAGGAAGGGAAGACGGAGACCACAAACAAAGAATCTTTTATAAACACAAACATAGCCTGACGGAGCACGCTACGAACGTTCTTCAGAGCCCAGGATAAGAAAATCTACTCTAGTACCAAAGTACTGTTCAAAAAAACGACGAACAGATTCTTCGGAACTCAAAGTCGATGAACCAACAAGAGAATCCAGCCAGGCCGTTAAACTACTGCTCTTTTTTATTTCACATCTAATTGCCCATGGACGTACCTGGGAATTTACGGACGGACGACTAGAAGCTACCAGTTCCTCATTACGTTTGGATAAGTCGGAAACTAGAACTCCTGGCGACAAGCCTACGCTCGGAATATATAAAGACGGCATCGGTCCTTTGAGAATCGCCCCTTCAAATTCACTTCACATCGACTTTAACTCAGCATACTGACGTTTGTTGTCCTCATTGAAAACTGAGGACTGGTGAAACACCATATTGTTGGCTTCAATCCCACGTTCGTCGATTTCACCACTATGACCACCAATTTCGATTTCACATTCGTCGATCTCAACCCCCTGACCATCAACTTCGGCCTCGTGTATGACAATTTTAGGTTCATGACCTCCCTCACGTTCGTCGATTTTGACGCCATGACCATCTATTTTGTCCTCATGTTTGTCAATTGCAATTCTATGACCACCGACTTTGACGTCACGTTCGTTAATTTCAGCCTCGTTATCATCAACTTCATTTTCATGTTCGTCAACTTCAAAATCTTCACCAAAATTTACCGAAAACTCGTCCGAATTAGAACCCTCCACAAACGTATGCTCGGTGTTTCAAGTCTCTTGAGACATGGATCTAGACCCAATTCGACGAACAAGCAATACCCAAATGCTCAAAAAACCGAAAGGAGTATGTATGTAATCAAAAAGAACAAAAAACAAAAAGGGAAGAGGAAGAGAGAGTACCTTGAAAACTTGGAGAAAATCTAGAGACAAATGGGGATGTGAAATCGATTTATATAGTCCCAACAAAACTCTAGGGCGGGTGCTCGTCACGAGGAGATACATACCCACAAATCGGGACATGCCATATGTCAGACTTTTGTTATCAGTTCATAAAAATTATATTTTGACAATTTTGGGGGGCTAGTTGTAAGGGTCAATATCAACACGGCCCATTAGAAGGCTTGTTTGGCCATATGGGCTGATATAAACACAGTCCACTAAAAGACCATTAACAACACAGGCCCAACTTAATAACACAAACTCAAAGACTAATTTGTGCAAGATGACACATGTTCTCCACTTGTCTAACAAACACCAACATATGTAACCCCTGGTTTACATGCACTATAGGAAAACATGCGTAGTGACACCTCTAACTAGGGATGACACATGTAGGTCCATTGAAAAACTTCAAACCACCTTTGATCCATCTATAAATAGATGAAATGAGTGGTGGAACAAGGAGCATGAGGAAAAAAACGGAAACTAGAAGAACATACATACAAGAGTTAAAGGAAAAAAGAACATATATTTAAGATTTGAAGGATAAGATAAATATCAATTCAGAGAAACTGAAAACGAACGTTCATACATTAAGATTTCAGATCCTAACATGGGAATACCAGACCCACGTTCGAAAATAAACTGGACAAACACATGAAACTAATTTAATAAATCACTAGTCAAAAAAAATTTGTTGTGCAAAATCTTACCTCAAAAAATTTTATTTACTTTCCTTCTAGCGTTGGTGCAAATGTTAACGTGTCTCGTCTCCTAAGTTTAGCATACGGAACCAAGTCCTCAAAGCCCATAAGAAGATAGTATAATCAAAAAGAAGAGTAGAGTTGATTATTTTTTTGCTGGTAAAATTAATCATATTGATCATAATGTTAATTACAAAAAGATTTTCCTCCAAGTGGTAGATACAAAAGATTATCATACACGATCAGAGTTAATCAGAAGTAGCAACAGAAAGGGAACTAAGGAGAGATACTAGCTTGATTATCAAAAAATTCACTCAACCAAAGAGGATATTCTGATGCAATGTGCGTTTGGTAGCGATCTTGATGAGAAGCACTGTTAGACATAAGGTTAGCACCATGATTTGCCCCTTTAAATTCAGGTGACAATCTCCAAAAATTGATGAGACGAGGTGTTGAAAGAATAGAAGCCATGTGTGTCTTGAACGAGGGCCAAGCTTTTGGTCATAATATTGTCCCAAGCAGTTCCTTGTTTTCAACTGCAAAAATAACATTCCTTACTTTGAAGTTTGCCATGGACTTGATTACCCACAACCAAGCAATGTGATGAGCATCTATAATTGAGTTTATGGTCGCGAAAGATCTCCTTCCATGTAAAAGGACGTACCCTCTTGTGGTACCCAAGACTGATGTCAATTCATTCCAAGAGGCCCCAATATTGCATTTTAACCACAACTCAGGAGGAAGTCTCTATGTGTTGGGTGTGTTAATAGTGGTTTGCTCCACTTCCTCGGCATTTTCTTTAACCGCCTGAGTTTTAAACCAAGTTGTTGTGTCTTCAAAGCTCTTTGACAATATGCTAAAAGGCTAATGACAATATTGCTCTGGCGGGAGACAAAGATTTTTCCCATTAGCAAAATGTGATTGATGTTATGATAGATTGAATGAGCATGATAACTATCAATCAGCGTTGGAAAGTTTGGTTCAATATATGCATAAACATTTGTGCATAGAATTCTGAAGATGTGTGATGGACTGATCAAAGAGACGATGATGCATGGATGAATGAACACAGAGATACTCAGCAATGCCAGAACAGGCGGATCATCAGAGGTCTGTCAAGACAGATGACAAGTGTGTGTGAGATAGAAATGGAAAGAACCATATGTGAGTTATTTCCATTTCTGATTGATTACGAAAAGATACTAGGTTTAGAGCTAGTATATAAGCGAGATGATGAAGGTTGAGTGGCGGCTAATGCTTCTAAAATCGAAGTTAACAGAGAGTTGAATCTGAAAGAGAAAAAGTCTTGAGACATTCATTGTGTGAGTGTTTTTTGTTTTGAGTTTGTAAGAAACTTATATAAGACTTTTGTAAGAAAAGTTTATATAAATAAAACAAAACAAGCGTTGAGATCGGCGCTTTCCGATCAAGTATTTGTGTTTCCATTTGCCATACAAGTTCAATTGGTATCAGAGCCATTCACCTAACCAAACCAGGTGTGATCCTGAGGTAAGTATGGAAGGGAAACCACAGTTTGTGACAGTTAGGGAGCCGTTGATACTAGATCCGAACAATTAAGATCACTGGAAGGTTCAAATCACTCAGATCATCAAAGGTATTGATGAAGAA
>OVBA01009639.1:0-10222 GCA_900406435.1 Lepidium aucheri | reverse complement strand
CAGTTATACATCCACAAAATCACCTGAAAAACAATTCTGAAACCCATAATAAACTTGAATTCTACTCTACAATGCAAGGCGCAACATTCACAAACCTATACAGATTCAGTTATATTAAACCAACAATGCTATATGGAGAGCTATATGGAGTTATATACAAATTCAATTTAATTACCTTCATGGGTTATACATACAAGGGAATGCACCGACTCTTGCAGCTTTCAATGAGGCCGATCCTCCTCCTCGCGGTGATATGGCCTCTGGTCGGAGCTCTGGTCCACGTCGCCGTCGTCGTCGTACGGAAGAGGAGAAAGAAGAAGCAAACCCGATGATTTTTGTTGTTCCGGTTTATTAATCTATTTTTTTTCTTTTTTTTTTAAATTAAAAAAAAGATGGAGGGTTAAAATTGGGATATCACAATTCATTAATAGTTTTTGAATATTAGATTAAATTTGGATATAAGAGATTTTCCTTCTTCCAAAATGGACTCATTAGATCATCTCGGCTTATTTGATTCAATAACCGGTTTGACTGGTTTTAATTAAAAAATATGGACCGGGTTCGTTTGGGAGAGCCGAGAGCGCTTAACCTTTTAAATGACGGAATTGCCCTTTTGATATAAAGAAAGTCCCTGGTACATTTCTATAGCTTCGGCGACATTTTCGGAACTGAAGAAAAAGAGAGAGCGACAGAGAGCAAGAGACACGGAGGGATAAGGCGGAGATGATACCGCAGAAATGGACGCCGCCGTGTGGGAGTGAATGCACGCATAAGTTTGCAGCTGTGACGCAGATTCCTTGTATGTAATCTCTCAGTTCTTAATTTCTGGTGAACTTGATCTGTAATGGCTCAGTTTTATGTTATTGATTCTTTGTTTTTTCATTTACTTTTATTCTCGATTATCGGAAATTCTCATTACGTGAATACATGTTGGAGCTGGTGTACTGGAATTTTGATTTGGATGGTTAGATTGAATTTTTTGATTCCGAACTCCCTTCATCTTCGAAGTGTTTCTTCTTTTTACTTTGTTTGCAATTGAACTGGGAACTGCGTCTTATTATTTATTGTTGCATTCTACTCTCGTACATTTTTAATAAAGATTTGGGATGAGTAATTACTTCTTTGGTTAGATTGGTCCCGAACTCGTAGTTGTAGTTGCAAGAACTTAAGGATACCTTCTTAATTCGTGATTGAATAATGTAAATTGAAGATTATGGAACATTTCTATCCGATTATAAGTAAAGGAGACTGAGCAGAGTTCTCAGAGCTTTTCTATCATGTAGTTTGACAACAGAAGGAAGCAAAACACTTAAGTAACAGTATGCAAGATGCTATTGCATCAATGTTGCTTCTGTGAAATATAGACATTAGGAAAACGAGTTGGTTTGGGTGCTTCTGATGAATGTTTTATCATTCTTGGATCTCTCGTGTCTATTCACAGTCACAAAAGCTAGTTGAATTTTTATATATTGTCCTGCTTTTTGTAAAACACTCTTTCAGAGTCATAGCGATCTGTCTTTTTTTTTTTCTTTTTTTTTTGGGCTTTGTTCTCAGCTTAGGCACTCATGATATTCGTGATCTCTGTAGGGAGAATATTCTGCAAAAAGGGATGTGATGCCGATTGTGACTCATGGGGTGATTGTAAGTATTTCGTTTTTAATCTGTGAAATCCGATGAGATTTAATGAACTGTAGAGCAATTAGATTTGTCCTCTCTGTGCGACTTCATTAAACCAAACTTGTCTCCTATATTGTATTTGTTCATGAAGATATCTCCTCTTTTCAGGTTTTAGTTTCCAAGTTATTGAATTGGTGTAATAGTAGTGTACTCTCTATAGGTGTAGCAGCCTGCAGTGAGATATGCTACAAAGATCCTGTGCTAAAAGATCGAGAATGGACTGCATTTATAGATCGTTCTCCTGGAGCTGCTAGCTACTCTCAGGTATTCCCTCTCTGCTGTAAATAATTGTAGAAATAGACCGAACTGTATCTAACTTGTTTACATGTTCCTCTGTTTGTAAAGGATTGCTTTAAAGCATGTGTCTCAGGCTGTGGTTACAAGGTTTGTTTCCTTGCTTTCATGTTGATTCGGTTACAGAAATTCTTCTTCATTGTTTAACATGTGTGGCTATTTGTCTCATCCTGCAGTTTGATGTTGAAGCTGAGGAAGTCAAGAAGGCGAAACCAAAGAGACCACCACCACCACCACCGAAATTAAAACCACCACCACGACCTCAAAAACCAATGCAGCCTTCTACTGAGGACGTTCCTGGAACTTCTGCTTGACATATCACTTTACCTCATCAAAGGCCAACACTTGAAACTCCTCAAATTTTGGGTATCTAACATGTTGAGAGAGCCTTAGTGTTCAGAGTAGGAACTAAAAGCAATTGGTTCACTTTCTTGATAGTTTTGTAATGTGAGTATATTAGTGTGACTAATCCCGTGGATGGACCCCGTAAGGCATATTATGAACTTAGAACATTACAAACCGCTCAAGGTCCCAAATTCCTAACTGTGACTCAAACATTACCTCTTGACCACGAGTCCATATAAACCCTTAAACAAATATCTCTTGAAAAGATAATAATGTGAAAGTAATTATATATAAATCAATGAGCGAGTGAATTGACTATCTAATTCTGAAACAATATGTGAAAGACTTATATCAGATAAGTAATTTATATATTATAAAATGGACCATTTTAGAGTAGACCATTTTACAAAAAAAAAGAAAAAAAAAACAACACTCCAATTTATAGAGTATATAATTCATCAGCAAAACTGTGTCTACATTCCTGATATAGTTGATTGAAGCATGCATCGATCGTTAATCTCTATTTTCATAAGAGACTGCTCATATTTTTGTTTATACCAAAAGTCATTCTCAACATATGATGTAATAAGATCGCTGAATGCAAGTGGAGGAAGCTATCCGACCAAATAGGTGATGTCATCATTAAAGTAATAAAATATTTGTATACTAAGTTTGATAGGAATAATATCAAATGCAAGCATGCAAGCATAAACAATGATGATGATCTTATATTAGAGTAGTTTTCATAGATGAAAGTTAATTGTATATCTAACAATTACCTAACTTTAATCCTCTAATCGCAAATGTAACCAAATGTGCTTATATGAGAGTGAAAAGAATTTGTTTTCATGATGAAGATAACGTGCCAATCAACGTTCTGTTGTTTCTAAAAAAAAAAAGGCTATGAAGATATTAAAGGTTAACAATGACTTACTTTAAATCCCTTAAAGAGTAAAGAGATCGATAGTGATTCTCAAGAAGAGGTATATGCACATGTCCATGGTTTCTACATTATATTTTGATGTTTTGTTTGCTTGTTTGACCCTCTAGTTGTGAAAAATTGAAAAGGTTCCCACATTACGAGTTGTCTATATACACACATTACACATTTGATTATTCTATCATTTACAACTTCAAAACATAATATTAAGATTAAAAGAATCAGAATGAAATGTCTCTTCTACCACAATCCGAGTGTCTATGTATCCTTTGTAAAGCCACCCAATGAGAAATGAGTCAAAACCATCTTCAAGAGATAGGTATGTACTAAGAGCTAAGTGCATTAATATTTTTTATTGGTTAAGACATGTTAATATCTTCTAATATTTATGATTTGTTCTGTCATTACAACTACTCTTACAAGTAACTATAGTGAAGGTGAACCCTAACATCTCATCACACTAGCACAAGGAAATGCTTTGGCTAAACAACTTTCTAGAAGTAATGAGGTTCCTTCCATAGTAGGCTTTAAGCTCAAAAAGGAAGATATCACATCTTGGATGAAATAAGTTAAGCCTTGAGTGTAAGTTAGTTTACTTCATAAGTTTCTAGTTGATGGATGCATCATATATTTTTTCCAAAACTTTTACCTAATAAGTTTAAAGTTTCTAGCCCATGCATATATATATATATATATATATATTCAATATGTTTTAAGTCATCATTATTTAATTTTTATAGTTAATATTGATTTTTGTAATGATATTTATAGATCTGCTCATGATGGGACATGGGACAAAGTTTGGAAAGTTTTTCTACTCACTTAACTTCTTGAATAATTCCTTTATACAAAGTTTTTCGTTCATCTTTAATAGTTTTTTTATATAGTTATATAACATAATCATAACCAAAGTATTAAACTCATATAACATAAAGTCATGACCACATAATTAAGTAGAGTTCAATTATCCAAAAAGTATTGAACGAGAAAGTGAAATATATGTGAAAAACTGAAGAAGTGGTGTCAAGTTTTGATTTAATCAAGAAACTTCAAAATCTTTGTAAGTTCTTAGCTTAATCTAGCTAACATGTTTTGTTTACTTGTTTTATTATCACTAAATTAGTCAAACATTTGGTTATTAATTTTATCACTTACAACTTTAAAATACAATATAAAACTTAAAAGACTTTCTCTCTATTCTATCTTGTAGAGATTAATTATTTATGTTTTAATTCAGTTGTAAATAAGGCATTTCGATTATTATTATTGGTCATGTAATTCATGTTGCTTCCTAATTGTCATATATTATAATTATAGCACGTTTTCTGCACGAAATATATTTTCGAATATATATAAATATTTATATATACAAATTTTTCACACATAAAATATATACTCGTATTAATCTATATGATCATATACTTGTATAGTACTTTTATGTTATTGTTTATGAATTATTTTTTAAATATTAGAAGGTATATATTGTTTGTTTGTTTAAACTTCATGTATATATACATATATATCGATTTTCAATATATTTTGTAAGATACTTTTTTACATCAATAATGACATATAAAACACTAGATTTTTCCTTTTTCCCTTTATCAATTGTTGCCTACAAATTAAGGTGATACAGATGACTTTTTTAAAAAAGCCAATTAAAGAGAGCAAATGTTTGAATATGTATACCCGCTTAAGAGACTCTTTTTCTTCTTTGTCAACAGTCAAATTTGTTAATTTCCATCTAAAAAATTCAATACTAGATAGTTTATCACTTGTATTGTGTTATATATTAGAGTTAGCAAACACACATATTTTAAAATAGCTATAAGAATTCACTCATTTTTCGAAGTTAATATTGACAACTAGAACTCCAGAATTTTCTGAAACACAAAGGCAAATAGACATTTAGATTACAAGATCTTGTTTCAGTAACACAGCAGCGATGTAACTTGTGTTTTGTCAGCTGCTGCTGTAACACATAACTTTAACGAATGTGATTTAAGGCTTCTCACCACACTAGTTCAAGGAAGTGCATTAGATAAATAATTTTCAAGAACCAATAGAGTTCCTTCCACAGTAGGTTTGAAGCTCAAAAAAGAAGATTTTATCTCTTATATCAAATATGTGAATCTTTCAACGTATAAGAATAAGAGGTTTTGAATGATTTCTTAATCTAAGTTTCTAGTTGATGCATGCTATATTTGTTCTCAAAATTTTATCCTAATAGTATTTAAGTTTGTAGCAGATGCTTATATATTTTTTCTCATTTCTTTAAGTTATTAAAGCTTATAGCCAATATTGATATATACTCTCTATGATTTTTATAGGTCTGCTCCATGATATGGCGTGGAGGACAAGGGACAAGGTGTTATACCCGGCCAATAAAATTACTACAAATTAAGATAGTCCTCTGCTGATATGGATCTGATATATACCAATGTCGAGTAGACGATAAATTATTAAATTCTGGTATTGTTTTATGTTGAAGACTCTCTCTTTTCTAGGTCAATTAATTATGCTTCGGTTCAGTTGTAAACAATGCCTATTATAATGAGTCATGTAATCATTACTTCTTAACTATCATATAACTAGGACTATACCCGTTTTATAACCTGGATTGTTTTTAAACAATATTCATTTAAGTTATTAAAGCCGTATAGATATTTTGGAATATTGTTTTCGAGATTTTGTTTTAGAGGCCCAAAACCCAAACCAAAATTGATCTGAATTAGAGAAACCGAACCTGAAAAAATATTCAAATGGAACCTGAAAAAGTTTTTCACTAAATTTTTATTAATTTTGAATTTATATATATATATATATATATATATATTTATATAACAAAATCTACCTTAAACTTATTTTTAAGGGTTGTTATAAACCTTAGATTAATTTTATTCTATAATTTATAACATGGTCAAAATAAAAATGTCTCCCGCTTTAATATAGAGATATATGTATGACATATAAAATCAATATTTTATTAAAGCAAATAGAACATTGATATTTTATTATTATTTACTTTGCGGAATAATGGGAAAGTAGAAATAACACTTACTAGGATTATACCCGCGTTATAACGTGAGATTTGATTGTTTTTAAAATTTAATTCATTTATACTGTTAGGGCCGTGCTAATATTTTGGAAAATTGTTTTTAAGATATTGACTCAATGAATATAATCCGAACCAAAATTGATCTGTAGTAGAGGAGCTATTCGACAAAATACTCAAATGAATTCTAAATCTATATATCCAAAAAAAGCCCGAATATGAAATGAAACCAAATCAAGAACCAAATTTTAGTTTTCTAGAGTTTTATCATTACTATTGTTTTCAATTTTAACATTTTATGTTAAAATATCTCTAGATCCGAATTCGATCTATACCAAACCGAACCATATCCAAAAAATAAAATTATCTGAATAAGTGTTAAACCAAAAGAACAAAAATAACGAATTAAAGGAAATGGATCCGAAAAAATACCATAAATGGTTCTTAAATCTATGTACCCAAAAAATTGAGTCTAAACCCAAACCTGAACCGAATCAAGAACCGAGTTTGTAACCGATATGTTTATATTAATTTTATTTTTTTGTTTTTTGGTTTTTTAAAAATATTTATTAGTTTTAAATTTTTGTATATAAATCTGTAACAAAACCTACCTTACGTCTATTTTTAAGGATTGTTACAAACCAAATATTAATTTTTATCCTGAAGTTTATAATATGATCAAAGTGAAAGTGCCTCCCGCTTTAATATATAAGAATGTTAGACCCGTGCTGATATTTTGGAAAATTATTTTTAAGATGTTGATTCAATGACTATACCCCGAATCAAAATTGGTCTGTATTAGAGGAACCATCCGACAAAATACTCAAATAAATACTAAATCTATATATCCAAAAAACTAAGGCCGAACCTGAACTCAAACCAAATCAAGAACCAAATTTTTGCTTTCTAGAGTTTTATTATTACTATTGTTTTCAATTTTAAAATTTTATATAAAAATACCTCCACACCCGAGCTCGATCTATACCGAACCAAACTATATCCAAAAAATAAAAATATCTGAGTAAGTCTTAAATCAAAAGAACCAAAATAACGAATTAGAGGAAATGAACCCGAAAAAATACCATAAATGGGTCTTAAATCTATGTACCCAGAAAACTGAGTCTAAACCCGAACCTGAACCGAATCAAAAACCAAATTTGTAACCGATATATTTATATTAATTTTATTTTTTTATTTTTTGGTTTTTATTAAATATTTATTAGTCTTAAATCTTTTTATATAAATCTGTAGCAAAACCTACTTTAGACCTATTTTTAAGGGTTGTTACAAATTATATATTAATTTTTATCCCAAAATTTATAATACTGTCAAAATGAAAGATCCCCACTTTAATATACAAGATTAGTAATCTTTTATTTCTTAGGCTTTTTACCATAAAAAATACAATACAAAAGGTTTTTTGCCCACTTAATGTTAATGTCTTGAATAGTCCTTTATATAGTGTTTTTTTTTCATTTTTTGTTAACTGATTTATATGGTTTGTATATATAGCATAGTAATGAATATAGAAGTCTTACAATATGATCTTTAATTAAATACTGTTTTGTGGAACTAGTGTAAAATCAGACATCATTTATATATGACTTCTTCAAGGCAATCAAAGAAATGAGCGATGTTGAGTATCTCCTTCCGGGTATAGATAGTCTCTTTAGATCTGTCATCTCTCTGTGCTGCCAATAGCTGCTTGATTGAAATCTACGAAATATGTATAGGGCTTTTATAATCTTCATAACCTCTTAGTTAGTATGATATTGTCTTTTTGAGTCCACAGTGGCAAAGCCCTCAAAGTTTTCCTTATTGGGCTACATGTCCTCCTCTCGAACCATGGGCTCTGATACCAATTATAGGGCCTTTTATAATCCCCATAACCTCTCAATTAGTATGATATTGTCCTCTTTGGGCCACAATGGCAAAGTCCTCAAGGTTTTCCTTATTGGGTTCCATCCCAAAAGGCCTCTTACTAATTGGAGAATCCATTGACTTATATATTAGATACTCCTTGTCTAAACTTCCGATGTGTGACTTGGATTGATATCCCAACAATATGTCAAAAAAAATGTTTAGAATTAGAACTACGAGCAAACCCTTAATTTGTGTATCAGTTCTAAGTAAAGTAAATGAAACAATCAAAGAGACAATCAGATCGAGCACACACATCATTAAGGGCTTGTGAAGCATCTTCAATATCATCCTCTGCAAACACGTTTATAGTTGTTTCAGTACCTGCACCATGGAACATATTATCTATATATATAAAAGGAGTTGCACAAGTAAAACAAGTTTACCTTTATAGCATCATCTGTCCTCAGTAATGGAATAGAGTATGCGACAGAGAAAGCTTTACGCAAGCCAACAGCTTTTAAGAACGTTAATTCACTTGTTGTACCAAGTAGAAGAAGCTTGCTTCCCTGTCAACAAATAACAATTTACAAGTCAATACCGTAATGGAAAATTACTTAAGTTCTGTAACCAAAAAACTAACCTCTGGATGAAGCTGATTGAGAACGATTAACAATGTTTGAAGAATCATGTTTGAAAATCGAGGACCAATTTCTGAGTATTCCAACAACCTACAATTCGAATACGAAAATGTAGAGTAAGCATGAATATGAATTTTGAGAGGAAAGGAAAGAGTAACAATGTATGCACAACCTTTCAATGTTGTCAAGGATAACAATGCTCAATGGTGACTTGTATGCATCCTCAAAGACCTGTTAATTTCATTCACACCAAAACAAGTGTCTAGTAAACTAACAAAAGAGCACAAAGTAAAGAAGTACGAAGCTTTTGAAGTTAAGACCCTGGTAATGTGAGCAGATTTTGTACTCTCCTGAAGACCAGCCATAGTCTCTGCAGAGACCTGCCCAAGTGGTGAAACAAAACAAAAAACTTATATAAAAGGGTCCAAGACAAGTGACCAGTACAAATGAAAGAAAGAGCAGCTCACTCACAATTTTGACATATGGAAAGTTACTGTCCATGCCAATGGTTGCGGCTAGTGCAGTTTTCCCACTGGAAACAAACTTAAAAATTACAGGAAACACTTGGAACAACACACCAAAACATGGGATATAAGCAAGTACGCATGGTACCTTCCACTAGGTCCATAAAGAAGACAAGTGAGTGGAGGACTTCTTTCATTGACTTCAACTTGCTCAACAAGAAACAGGATCCTCTCGTAGATGAGATTTTGCCGATCACCACAGTCTATAAATCCCTTAGGTCTATATACATGTAAATATAGATAATACCAGCATTAGCGGATTAGTATGTAGATGTATATATACAGTATGTTTGCATTTAAACTGATGGCAAATTAAACATACAACTAAAACAAAAATGCTTTTTTACCTGCAGAGCTGAAGATCCTTTACAGAGGCTCCAAACGCAGGCTTAACTTCACGTGATGCTTGACGAAAATCGTCGATTGTAACTTTGGTATTTTCTTCATCTGCTGCTTTTGTAAGATCTTCCAACCCCAGATGTCTGTTTAAAGCATATGATGTTGCATTTTTCACAACACCTTCAAACTCAGCACCACTGTAGTTCATCGGCTGAGCAGCTTTTCGATTACCATATTGGAAAAACCATGTTAAGAGTCAGACAGATGTTATGCCAAAGTAGTCAATGAACATTTCACAACACGTTTAGAGTTCGACTTTTTTCTTAATTGTGCAGAGAGACTGAATAGATGAACTACTGTAGAAATCGAAATTATAGACTAAGAATTATAAAGAATGATTCTCTTTATTAGTTTAGGAAACTCAATACAAAACCTAAACTCTCAATCCTAATCTCTCAAAAGTTATGCCACACATTGACATCTCCTTTTATAGGTCAGATAATTTCCTTTCTCAATTAGGAAAACTCATATTTTAGATAACTCCTAA
>OVBA01009638.1:0-10223 GCA_900406435.1 Lepidium aucheri | reverse complement strand
CTTACTCTACAATAGTCTCTCTATTATGTTAGCCTCTGTAGTACACAGAGTATCTCTATGCACCAATTTGTTATCGAAGCCATGCTCTTCGGTACAATCTATATTCATGAAAGCGGACTTATTTTTAAAAACCCCTTCAACTTTTGACAATTATTTTTGGTTTTTATAAATTAACCCTTCTATTTTATAATTTTAACCAAACACTTTATTTTAAAGCTTTCTCCTAACAATTTTCACATCTCGCCGTACACCGTCACCGGCTACTCTTGAAGTCTCCTTCTTTCTTCTCCCGTCGAACTATACCTCTTTTCAGTAAATCAACCCTTCTATTTTAAAAATTTAAACACTTTTTAAAGCTTTCTTTGGTATATATAGGATAAAATTTTGCTCCATTCTTCTGCTTTCTCCTAATGGTTTTCGTTATCTCGCCGTACATCATCACAGGCGGCTCCTAAAGTCTCATTCTTTCTTATCCCATCGAACTCGACCTCTTATCAGTAAATCTCCGTGGTACCATTGATCTTTGGGAATAGTGTAAGGGTCATGAAGATCTATAATAATTGATTTAGGTCTACACGACCAAAGTATCTCGGAGACGGACACAATTTATTGAATTAGAAGGCATCCAGAAGATTCCCGTGATACATAATTTTTCATCCATAAGATTCCATTGACCATTGTTGCACCAGGCGGCAGTGATTCCCGTGATGGTTTGTAGCTGACGACGGTGCGGCGTTTAGGGTTTTCGCAGAAAGATCAACTAATATGAAATGGGCTGGTTTGGGCTTCGACTGGGAGTTTAAGAAACATTTCTTTTCTTAAAGCTATAGGGCATTCAGAGCCCATACCATTTTAAAACAAATTCGCATTTCACTAAAATTTTTTTTCTTGAAATGTAGCACTACTCACCCACGATCATGTTGCCACTACAGAGAAATAAAATGATAATTGGCGGTGTAGTAACATAACTGGTGGCATAATGAGCAACATAACCACCTCAATCTTCCTTTAAATGGTGGCATAATGAGCAACATAGCCACAAAATCTTCTGCGATATCTGAATATGCTTTGTTCAACATATTGAAGCCCTGGAACCCGAAGTGGAGAGTCAAAGCAAAAACTTCAGACATGGAGACAACATAGCCAAAGATTGGGTGAATCAATAGAGATGATTTTGGGAGATGAAACAATAAGTACCAACAAATTATTTTCGTATAGCTAATAATTTAGTTTGTATTTTTTCAAAACTCTAAACCTAACACTATATATTTCACACAGGGTTCCAAAATAGGTGCTGTTGTTCGAAAAGACCATGTGAAAAAATTTGAAAACATTATGACGGTTGAAAAGTGGGAGATCATCAAAAATTTCAATCTCACCAAAGATTACTCGCAAGACAAATCTTCCGAGCTTGAGTACAAGATTGGATTGACCTACATAACAATTGTTAGCAATTGTGATCATGTGACTCATGAATCTTGCATACGACTCGCTTCTTTTGATTTTGTACTTTGTCAGTAGCTTCCGACTAATGTCTTGGTTGGTGAGTCTACAAGTATACAAATTTCTATTATAATGTTTGTCCTTATCAACTATTTTACCACATTTAATCTTGATAATGATTTTTTGCGCAGATATCTTTGGTAAAGTTTTTAGTGTTGGTGAACCACAGCTAATTGATGTTAAGGGAACACCAACAAAGAAACTCAAAATCAAGATAAAAAATCATCAGTAATTTTACATTGAACTTTGGATATCGCTTTTTTTATGACTTTGGACTGGTATTATCTATTGAGTTTTTAATTTTAAATATATAGGGGAACGATTATGGAGTGCACTTTATGGGGTAAATATTCTGATACCATTGAGACAGCTCAACGAAATTTCAACAATCTTGGCTTCTGGTGTTTAAATACGATTTGGAAAAATCAATGTTTGGAAAAGTAACTATGTTAATAATGTATGTTTTTCCATTAATTTCTGTTTACAATAAGTGGATTCTAACATGTACTTATGTTTGTAATTAATTTTCTCCAGATATTGTTACCATATCTACTGCTTTTGATGCTTCAATTGTGACAACAGATGAATCAAGTCCTGAGATCAATGCGTTGACAGAACTGTAAAGCATCTTTACCATATTATGAGTAATATATATATATATATATATATATACATAATTGAAAAGTTTTATTCTAACTTCACATATCTTATATTGCAGTTATTCTAATGAACCTCTTCCTATAACACCTCTGGCTACAAAGAGAAAAAGCATAGAAATCACATCTATAAGTCTTGAAATTCGTCTCCAATATCCTAGGAAAGCTATTTTCAAGCTTCTAGATATTAATGAGGTATTTAAAATTTAAGTGTTGAGGTTTTATTTATTTCCAATTAACTATTCAAATAGCTTTATAAATACCTACTCTTTGACCATTTCTAACACAGGTTGGAAAATATTGTCACATGGTTACTATCTTTGGTATTAACACTGATAAAGGATGGTACTATTTTGGATTCAAGCAATGCAACAAAAAAGTATTCAAAGAGACTCTTTTAGAGTACACCGCTGACATAACCACTCAAACTCCAAAGTTATATTGTGAGAAATTCAAAGGATATTGCAAATCTGTTACTGCGAGGTATAAATATTTTGAATAGTCAACTACATTGTTTTTTTTTACGCAACTTTTTAATTCATACCCTAATGTGTCTATACTAACCTGTCAAGGTACAAACTCCATGACCAAACTGGGGATGCAAAATGTGTTTTTTTTATACTTTTGGTCTCCAAGTTATTGGACAGACTGCTGAGTCTCTGCTAAACGGAAGATTTGATGAGGTAACGTAACTGTAACTTATGAATGATAATTAAAAATACTTTATAATTGAACTGATATTTAAGTAATATCTACATAGATTGAAAATCCAAAGAATTTGCCTTTGGCAATAACTAATATTGTCGGAAAGAATTTTCAATTCCTATTATCTGTTGAGCCTAAACACATATCCAAGCTTGAAGATACATATAGGGTTTGTAAAGTTTGGTCAGAGAATGAAGGGCTTGAGCAAATGCGCACAGAAGAAGCTCTACTTCCAACGAGCAGTGAAGAGCAAATAAGATTTGTAATGAATTTTTAAAAACTTTACTTTATCTATTTTTCAACTATAGTCAAATATCACTTAATTTACATAAACTTTTGTGTTTATAAACATCAAGTTCTCATGATTACAAAGAGTGAAGAAGTTTTTGAGAGCACTAACTCTAGCAATTCTACACCGAAGTCTCAGCGTAAAGATAGTGCATGAAGTGTGGAACACGACGAGATGTAAAAATCCAAGAAGAAAAGCACTGAAACGGTAAATGTGGGAATGAAAATTGAAGAAGCCAACTTAACTGAAGTGGACATCAAGTTTGAAGGTGATTATGTAATGTCTTGCAATGTTGAATCAAAGGTTGAAGTTGAAGGGAACAAAAATATCAAGAAACTCAAGTTTGATCCAAAAAAGGTTTAAAATAAGACTTGAGAAGGTTAAAAAGGACTGTTGATCAAAAATTGTTTGTGAACTTTTCGTCATCAAGTTGTCTACTATGTTTAACTTCCTATTTGTATTTTTAGTTTAGTTTGCTTCTAATTAATGTTTATTAGCTTAATCTATTTTTGAATGTTTCGCTTTGTTGTATTCAGTCTTTATTGTTGTTATTATAATCTCCAAGTTTAGTTCTGCGGTTCTAATTTTACGTCTTTTTTATGTTTCTGTAAAGATATCAGAATTAATTAGTTTTTTCTCGATCATAATTAATTAGTTATGGTTTGCAAATACCGTTTTTTTGTAGATTGTAACGTGCCAAAACTAATGTATTTATTTTAAATATCTGATTTAAATGCTTGGATTTATCTTTTCCTTTTTAAATTTTTAAATTATTATCCAGAATTTACATGATCATGGTGTATTCCACTTATCCCTTTCAACAATTTCTTAATTTTAAAATTGTAAACTAAATACAGAATATGTGTTTAGCATAAATCGTGGGACTTTCATAACAACTTTGAATCGATTTAAAATATAAACTTCAAGATCAATGATTCGTTAGATGAAATGAAATGGGCCAAAATTTGTTTTTAATTTAGCCCATTCAAATCATAGGGGGAATATATGCTCAATAATTTTCTGGAACGTAAAAGACTTAAAATAACACAAACATCCGCTTTGCCCATCGTTGACGCTGTTGTGGACGTAATGGCCAACCAGCAAAGTTTCGATGATTTTGCTTTTGTAAAAAATCTAGCATCTGCTCTAATCGTGTACTCACCATCGTCTTGTGAATCCCTTCTTGTGAAATCCGTCTTGTGAAATCCGTCTCTCCGGCTCTTCTTCTCAGTCTATTTAGGTCAATGCCGTATCACCATCTCCTTCTCATAATTCTCAGGAGGTGGTTATTATCTCGCCAACTTCTTCATTGTATTCTCCGAAGATTAATAAAATATCGCCATCTGCATGTCCTAAGTCTTCAGACCCAATGTCTGCAAATGTGGGTGGTTCACTCTCCTCCCCCGTTGTGGATTTGACTGACAGTGACAACAGAGGAAAGTCACCTGGCGATATAGTCTGGAACACAATCTTTACATGTCTACGTGTTTGTAAGCGTATCTTGGAGGTTAATAAGCTAGAATCTCGAGGCAAGAAAATTAGGGAATTAGGTATGGCCTCATTGTCTTCACAAATCACATACGAACCTTCAAAATTTGTGTCTGCTAAAGCATTTTCAAGGTATCAAATACTTCTCACTAACACTTTTATTAAAGAGATTAATATAAATTCTACTCAGAATACAATAGTTAGAACTTGGATTGAGGAAGCAGGTTTGCTGTCATCTGTGAAACTTCCAACTGGTTTTGATCTTTCCATTGTTCTAGAATTTTGGGCAAACATTCCTTCAATTAAAAAAGGGTTTTCTGTTGTGCAAGTCTTTGTTCGGGGATATAAGTATGAGTTGTCTCCGGAGAATATAAATGACTTGTTTGGATTGCCAAATACGACTGAAGAGGAGGAGAAGTACTCGTTGGGATATGCACGAGAGCATGTTTCTACAAAGGTGTTTTCTAACGGGAAAAAATAGTCCTTAATGAGATGACACCTTCTGGTGATTTCTCACCTGATCTAAAGGAGTTATTTCAGTTATGCTGTAGGAATTGGTATCCCACTCTTAAAGAGGGATATGTTCGACTCAAGAGGGTTATACTTATGTTTCAGATTATAAGAAAACTTAAATTCAACCTAAGAAAAATCATGTTTGATCATCATCTGTTGTTTTTGCAATTGGACACAAAATTCTGCCTTCCTCATCCTCGTATAATTTACAGTCTCCTATAGAGACAGCACCATGTTCCATCTTGTTCTCTTGTTATAATAGCTTCAAAGTAAAAATCCGCAGAAAGGAAGTCCAGTGGGTGTTCTAAGCCTACAGCTTCTTCTGCCCGTTCTTCAAAAGCAATAGATGCATCTACTTGACTAGCAAAGTATGACAAAGTTTTTGATAAGATGTACAAACTCCTTAAGAGTTTGCGGAACTCATATATGTAGTGTTATACGTAGAGTTATTTTATTACTCTGTTTTTTGTACTAAATTTTTGTTTTAACTCAGGTGGGTATGTCTCTACTACTGATTATGAAGACGATATTAGTCTTTAAATTAATTTAAATCATCATGGAGAAAACTTGGCTGATGTTATTTTTCCCGTTTTGTTATGTATTCATGCCATATATGGCGTTCTCTTCAAAAATGATGTTTTATGTTACCTTATTTCTGTGTTTCTTTTGAATCATAACAATCTATGTGGATGTTTGCCAATGCTAGATTGTGTTTTCTTTTGAATCTAAATATTCTATGCGTTCTCATAATTTGCAGCTTTAGTACCTTATCATTTTTTAGCGCAAGTTAATTTTTTTTTGTTTCCAATAAATAAAAATATAGTATATTTTTTTGTCACATATGCCATGTTTTAACAGATTAGAGTTCATTATTATACTAAGTCGCTGAACAAGTGTTTCAGTGTCCTGTTTTCTTTTTATTAGCAGTTTGTACTACTTTAAGTTCTGCATTTTTGGTACTCAATCATTTGTACTGTTTTCTATTTTATAAGTTATAGCACTCAATCACTTTCTGAAAACGAACGCTAACCAGAGCTATATAAGTCACTAAGCTACCTATTGTCTGTTGTTTTATAATATTTTTTATCTACTTTTGCTTGATAGTAAATTCTACTGTATTTAACAACAAAACAGTAAGCTTCTTATGTGTTGAATAAAAAGGAAAGTCAAAAATTTGTTAACTAATTCAATTTCATAAATGTTGAAGTCTATAATATTAGTAAGTACACAAGTAATAGACCAAACATGTTGTCTTGAATTGCTTATCAGATTGCATCATGCTTATGTATTCCTTTATTTATTAATTTCTTATTACCAATATTTATTCTACAAAACAATTATAAACTCAATTAATATAGGCCACGACCCCTTATTTAGTTAAAACTTATTGTTCACACATTAGTAACTTACACGTTCTAAAAAAAATTCAAAATTTTCAATTTGCCACCAAATTCATTTTGTTGATGTCAAAGACGTTGCCTGTTTTGTATTAAGAAATCACTTTTCTCTAATATGCACACACAACCCTTTCAGAATCCAAAGTTTTGTAATATATTTTAAACATTTGCACTTGATAAGTAAAAGTATATCAAACTTCATTTGTTTTCTTCTGCTCTATATCACCTTTGATCATTCTTACACGCTTCTAATTCTTTTCATCATTATCATATTATGCAGTATTAAGAATTTTGCACCAACAACCGATTCTGTCCAGAAAGATACATGGACTCAGGATTGGAGTCTACTGAATCTAAATACGAGAGCACTGAGGAAGTTAGGTACAAGAAGATAAGTTCAAGCAGATAAGTAAAAACAGCATAATAGATCAACTTCACTTTCGAACATACTTATAGTAATACAATGAAGTACCATAAAGTGCAGAGTGTACGAATTTTGATGATGAAGTGGAATAAGATTGTTCGTCTGAAGAATTAGATTCTGATAATTAATTTGAAGAAACGAATCAGACAGAGACAGATATTGATGTCTCAGCCGATGACATACATGATGCAAGGCAAGCCTATGATATTTTACTTCATATAGAGCAAACAATAAGAAATGTATTTGGGCCTGCTAAATATTCAAAAAAACAAAAAGCTTCCTCATCTAATATAAAAGAAAGAAAGACCAACACCCTTTCAAAGGTAAGTAATATACCTAAACTGTATTATTTGTGGTACAAAAAATAATACTGCTACCTAATATTTTATCAACATTTTCAGGATACCTTGATCATCACGATCCGACTTATATTTGTGAATACTGTGGTGCTCTATTTTGATATGCACAATGAATTAACAAGAGAAGAAGAAAAAATCAACCGATATACATTAGCTATTGTATGTCAGACCAAGTTCAGTTACCATTGCTAAGGAATTCTCCAGAGCTTTTGTGGATTTTAGCAACTAATAATGATGAACTATCCAAACATTTTGGAGAAAATATTAGGGCCTACAATATGATATTTGCATTTACATCCATTGGTGGGAAGGCAGATAGGTCTTTACAGAAAAGTCGTGGTCCACAAATGTTTTCGTGGCAAGGTCAAAACTACCATCTAATGGGTTCCTTGAAGCCTAAACCCAATACTGCAAAATTCTCAAAATTGTATATTGTTGACACTATCAATGAGATCGAGAACAGGATGAAGATAAAGAGGTAAGTTTTTAAAAATTCTGTTACATTTCCATATTTTTTCCACAATTTTTTTACAGTAAAGGGTGTAAAGATAGTAAGGAGAACAAGAGACATATTTTCAGGAAAGAGATTATTGCTATGATCACTAAGCTTTCAGATGACATAAGTCCTCATGTTAACTTCGATGTGCAAGAGACATGTTTAATATGGATAAAGGTGAGGGATTACAAATGAAGATTATCTCTACCCGTGAAACTGATGGAAGGTTATACTGTGAACCAACTATTTCCGACATTGCTGCTTTAATTCTTGGTGATTTTGAGCAGAATTTGAATAAGCGTGACATTTTACTCGAAGAGAAGTCTTGAAAACTAAAGAGAATTGTATTGTTGCGCTGGAGCTGCAGTTCGAGTGTATTGTATCTTGAGAAGCAAGGTTTCTTATCATGGACCTGATAAGCGTCTGGATCAAGCTTGGCTTCAACTGAAGATTGAGCTTTTTCTCACTGGGCCGAATTCCACTTAAATTTGTATTGAGTCTTCTATATACTAGGAGTTTTTCTAATTTTGGATCTATCTAGTTTTTGATCAGAGTGATTATTCTTTTTCAAGCAAGCAAACTAAGCTCTTTATAATTCCAGAATGAATCTTTCTAATTTGGGTTTTACGTTTTATGCAATTGAGTTTTACATTCAGCGTCGATTGCAATATTCATTCAATTTTATCATCTATGTTATCCAATATTGATTTTGTGTTTAGCATTAATTTCATGAATTCTGAGTAGTTACCTAGGGCTCTTGAAGATGAGTTAGATCAGTGTGAAGCTTAGGTTTTATAGGTTGCTTGAGGTTATGATTGTTAGGATCTCTTCTGTTTTGGTGTGTTAATGCTCTGTTCTGATCAACTGAAGCTTCTTCTGAGACGCTCTAGCATCTGATCGGTGTTTGATAGAGCATTTGACTGAACTACTTCAGGGATTTACACGCTCAGCTCGAGGGATCGAATGTTCGAGGTGTAAATTTTCTCTAAGCGGGTTGATCATTCATGCCGCGTAGATTATGAAACGCCTATGGGGATAGGGTCTGTTAGTTGTCAACTCGAGTTTGTTTGCCACGAGAGTACATTCATTATTATTGTACTTGCTGCCTAGAGATTAGCTTTATTGAGTGTTGTCAACTGCCTAGTTGGGTTAGGAGTCACGCTGATCCTTGACGCTCACTCCTCAGGAACCTGTTTTCTTACCTTGCGTTAAATTCACTCTTGACATTGCTGCTTATTGCTTCGCTTTAATTTCTTTGTTATTGCTGATTGATTTGTTCACTTTTATTTTGAGTTTGATCTAGGTTGTTAGACAAACCACACTTTGATTGGCTTGAATTAGGACAGTTTACTGCATTCTGAGTGATAACTACATTCTCAGTTGGATTGACACCTATTATACTACACCGACACATTAGTATAATAGGATTTGAAAACCCGAGTAAAATCCTGTTATCAAATTGGCGTCGTTTCCAAATGGGTTTCTGCTAGTTAAATTTAGGATTGTTAACTTTCTAACCTCAAGTTCTTTTTGTTTCTTGTTACTTACTCACCTGTGATACAGACTTTTGTGTTCTGTTTTAGGTGATTTCAACATTCAGTGAGTCTGCTACAACCTGCTGTGTGAGTTGAGTTCACGTATTATATGCAGACACGTTCACAGGGGAGTCATAACCTACTCCAACCTCTTGACACTATTGACAACTTCCACGCGAGTTGAGAGCAAAGGAAAACCAACTCGAAAGTGCACCAGAAGATCCAGCTGAAATGGATCACCCAGCAATCTCGCACACAAACCAACGTCCCCTCGAGAACACTGACCCACCTCCTGTAGATGGATCTCGACAGAGGAGGCCTCAGATAATCGGAGCTAGAGATGCACCAAGCACTCATACACAAAGACATGGAATCGTGCCTCCAGCTATTCTGAACAACAATTTCGAGATCAAGAGCAGTCTTATCTCCATGATCTAGAATAGGCAATTTCAAGACTACTTTTCTGAGCAAGTTCTTCTCGAACTCTCACACCGCAAAGCTAAGGAGTGCTATCTCGAGCTTTACACAGCAGAACCATGAAACTTTTGCTGAAGCATGGGAGCACTACAAGACTTATCAGTCCCAGTGCCCCCATCATGGTTACGCTACAGAAACATTGCTTAGCAACCTTTACAGAGGTGTTCATCCCAACATCCGAAGGCTCCTAGATACTGCCAGCAACGGAAATTTCCTAAACAACGATGTGGATGAAGGTTGGGAGTTAGTGGAGAATATGGCACAGGCAGATGGGCAGTATAATGAGGACTACAATAGGACCGTCTGTGATACAGTGGATCCAGATACAGTTATTGTTCTTTAAGATCATAATCCCTAAGATTAACTATGTCTGCAAGTAAA
>OVBA01009637.1:0-10223 GCA_900406435.1 Lepidium aucheri | reverse complement strand
ATAGCACCTATGACATTGAATTCTATGCGGTTGTTCAGGCAGTTAAACATTTGAAGCATTATCTCTTGCATAAGGAATTCATCATTGCCACCGATCATGATGCATTAAAACACCTCGATAGTCAAGTCAAAGTATTTTCCCGACACGCTTCTTGGATTGCCTTCCTCCAACAGTTCACCTTTACCATTCGACATCAATCAGGCAAAACTAATAGAGTAGCCGATGCTCTAAGTCGCCGACATTGTTTGGTTTCTACGTTGCACACATCAGTACCAAGCTTTTCATCATTCGCAGAACAGTATGACAAAGATCCTTTCTTCAGCAAAGTCCTTCGCGATGTGCTCAATGGCTTACCTTCCGATTACACCATCATCGACGGTTTCCTTTTTTATGGAAATCGCCTGTGTGTACTGTCTTGTAGTCTTCGTGACAAGCTGATCCAGGAATTGCATAATGAGGGACATGTAGGACGAGACAGAACTTTGAAGCTCGTCATGGACAAATATTTTTGGCCTACACTACGGCGAGATGTGATACGATTTGTTGAACGTTGTTGGTCATGTCAACGAGGTAAGGGTGGTGCATCAAACGCAGGATTATATTTACCATTGCCGATTCCCACACAGCCATGGACTTCTATCAGTATGGACTTTGTATTGGGATTGCCAAGAACTCAACGAGGTAATGACTCAATCTTTGTGGTGGTTGATCGGTTCTCTAAGATGTCACACTTCATTGCTTGCAAGAAAACAACAGACGCGGTTATGGTAGCTCAGCTCTTCTTCCGTGAAATTTATCGTCTCCACGGGCTACCTTCATTGATTGTTTCAGACCGTGACACGAGATTTTTAAGCCACTTTTGGCGATCTTTATGGAAATTGCTCGGAACAAGTTTGGATATGAGTACCGCTTACCATCCAGAATCGGACGGACAAACAGAAGTCACTAATAGATCGTTAGGTAACATGTTACGTTGCTTGGTTGAAGGTAACATTCGTTCGTGGGAAAGTAAACTTCCGCAGGCTGAATTCGCACACAACAACACTCATAACAGAAGCACAGGTCTGTCTCCTTTCAACATTGTTTACGGCCACGCCCCTCGTGGTCCCTTGGACCTCACGACAGTACTGGATCGCTCACTACACCACAGCTCAGCGATTGATCTAGTTGAAGGAATTCAAACAGTACACCGAGAGGCGGAAAAGAACTTGCATTCCTCAACAGCAAAGTATAAGACTGCCGCAGATAAGCATCGGCGAGAGGTACTCTTTAATGTCGGAGATGAAGTTTGGGTTTCATTGAGTAAGAATCATGTACCGCTCCATGAATATAACAAGTTGAATGCAAAGAAATTTGGACCAGTGAGAGTGATTGAAAGGATTAACACAAATGCTTATCGCGTTGACCTCCCTCCTCATATCCGCACATCCAATGTCTTCAATGTTAAACACCTGCGTCGTTACGTTCCACACAACACAGATTCGGATTCAGAGTCGAATCCTGTTCCACCCCGGGGCACCTGATGCAGCTCGTGTTACACTCCTCCATCTTTTCTTTCCCTCCATCTTTTCTTTCCTTTTTATTTTGTATAGTTTAGTTTATTGATCTGTTTTTAATGGTTTAAAATAAGTTAGGATTTGTTCCTACATTCTTGCTATTTGAATTCACGATATTCCCTATAAGAGAATGATCGACCTTTGTAATTCTTTTCTTTTTCTCAGTTTTGAATAAAATTTTCGAAAGCTTTAGCTTCTCTCTTCCTCTTTTCGATTAGAGTTTATCTTTGATCACAAGAGAAGAACCTCTTGTTTTGGGTATTCGTAGAATCAACACAACAAAGGTTAACCAATCTAGTCCTACTCGACATCATCCTCCCACTTCGCCACTGCAAAAAGCTTGAGACATCCTCACCGGAGACCTCCCATCATTTTGCCAGAGAACACCCATGTCCTCGCCGAGAATCGATCGTTCCTTCATCGCCGGAAATCACCTTTCATTTCGCCACGCCTTTCCGGATTCAGGGTTTCAATTCTCCAAATCTTGTGTTGAAGAACAGTTGTCTTTTATAGTTTAATCACCAAATTTAACAATGAATTAGATTTTAATTACACAATATGACGTTCTAAGGTTTTTCAAAAACTTAAGTAATTGTTTATTGTTTAATTAACCAGACAACAACGTTATTGTTATATAAATAGTACAATAAGCTAAATTTATATAAACTTATTAACTTGACTTAGATATTCAACTACAAATATCATTCTTTTTAATGGGTCCATTTCCGGGAGGAGTAGGTAGTTGGGCACTGGATCCTTAACTTATTATGTACCATTAGTCTTCGAAGATAAAAATAGTTAAGTTAGAAAGACTTGTAGAAAAGAAAGGTTAATAGAAAGCAAGCTAAAAACTTAAATTATATACTTAGAGAAATTAGATAACATTAACTTAGATTGGCAACACACAAACGAAACTTAAAGTAGTAGATTAGTCTAATAAACTTTTTCATTCATCAGCTTTCAGTCTTGGACAATTCATATAATAGTATCTCAATCTCTTTTCGCTTAGACATTGGAGTAGAGTTGCTCGAATTAGTACTTTGTAAAACTTCTTCACTCTTAGTAATCAAAAGTACTTCTTGTACCAAAAATTTAAAGTGCTTGTAACATCATAAGCTGTTTATTGTTAAACTAAATATCCAAAATTTATTTCAATACATAACATACCTGCTCTACATTAGTCGATGGTTGTTGATCCACTTCTTTGTGCAATTGTTCAAACACTTCTTTCTATGATCAAACTTTAGAAACCTTATAGGTATCATCATGTTTTGAAAAGTTTTTAGCTCAACCTATATGAGAAATTGAAAGTTTTCCCAATTATATTCTCTATTGCCAAAGGCAAATTCTCTAGATCTTCAATCTGAAATGATTATTTTTGCAGTTTGTTTATGATATCCGTTTGCATAGAATGATTATTTTTCCAAATCTATGTTGAAGTTATCACTTTGTTTATATGCTATGAGTACTAAGAAATTATCAATGTGACCATGGTCACTTCAGCACCATGTGAATCGAACTACACTCATTTAGTGTCACCTGTATGGTCCATGATGCTAAGATGAAATTTGAATATAGAAAATAAAGTATAATGACGTTAGTGTATGCAATAGTAAGATAAAGACTTTGAAAATAACTAAGTAAAATATTTAAACCTGGCAGTTACAGATTTGGATTATTCTTTACAATACTCACAGAAAAACTTAGGAGTTTGAGTCGTAATTGCTACATTGCTCTTCGATAGTGTATATTTGAAAACTTTTCTATTGCATTTCTTGCAGCCAAAGTAATACCAGCCATGGTCTTTGTCAATTGCAAAGATTGTAACCATGACACGGCACTTTCGCACCTGTAGAAAAATTAGAATTAGTAGTAGTTAATATAGAGTAAGAATTCGATGGTAGACATATCTCGGGACTCATAGATGTGAGTACCCTGCTTTTTTCTTAGAGGCCATAAGAGTAATGCAAATAGATTCATCTGGGAAACTGCATCATAAAAAAATAAATCACAATTCACATTCTATGAACAAATTTAATAAGGAATTGTATTAGAAAAAGACTTAACCTTTCTTTAAAATCCTTAATCTCTGGTATTGTTTCATCTGTTGTCACAATTGAAGCATCAAAAACATAATAGATGCTAACATTTTCTGTCCAAAAAAACATGAATCAGTATGAGTATTCACTTTGAGTAAATTATAATACATTATATGAGCAGTAAATCTTTAAAAGAGAGTTACCTCTCGAGACATTAATCTTTCCAAATCTGATCAAACGGTAAATACTTACATTCCAACATTTGATTTGAGCATTTTCAATGACTTCATCATATTTTCCAAATAAAGTACAGTTGAGAAAGTTTTCCCCAAATGTGAAAACAAAAAGACAGTAAATTAAAGCAGTTAGAAATAGAAACAGCATAGAACTCTAAATAATTGTAAACTTATTGATTATCTCTGATCTGGAACTCGAGGTTTTTGGTTTCTTTTCCCCATACATCAATTAGCTCAATGTCACCAATACGACAACTTGACCTATAATGTCTGCATAAAAAGAAGTAGAAAAGTTTCTGCATAATGCAGGCGGTAGGACTCGATCCTGAGACATGCAAGTGCGTCTGCCTATAAAGGACTTACTAATTGCCACTAAACCAAAGGTCACTTGTGATTGTTTCAATTATATAATGTAAAACTCACCAATTAACACATTTTTAGAAAGCTCACAACTAAAAAAAAGCGAGCCTTATGAATGAATCATTTGTGACAGGATCAAAATTTGTTACAGTGGTCATGTGAATGATCTTCCACAAAACCATGAGAAGCTTTAAAATTGGACCAGTTTTTGTTCAGGTTGAAAGTTTTGATGATCTTCCACTTGCGAGGAGTCAAAATATTCTCAAATTTTCTGACATGCTCTTTTCGTACAACAGCTCCCATCTTAGATATCTTGAGTCAAAATTTAGACAATTTGTGTAATATAATGAGTTAATAAGTACTGAAAATTGATATAGTAGTAGCACTCAATAAGTAATTGTTGAGATTATTTTGAAACCATATGAGTTTTTCTTTTGTCTCTGGAAAAGGACAAGGAAACACTCTGAGAGAAACAAAAGGTTTCATAAGAAAGAAGTCAAGTGAATGTTTGGTTACAAACTAAAGCTTTCAAGGAGTTGACTTTTGTTTGTTTCTCATCACTCCCAAGACCGACAACTTTGCAACTCTTTTATCACAAAGTACAATGGTGATCAGAAATGCTTAAGAAGACAAGATTAATCAGGCCTGAAGCATATTGTCTCCTTAAAGAACAACAAAGATCAAGAAACCATGGTTAAACTCAAGTTAGAGAGTTAGTCATTACTCTCGTTAGTCTATAAAAGAAAGACTTGTTTTATGTTTGCTATAAGGAAGCAAGCAAGTGAGAAAAACAGACTGTAGTGAAAAAGAGTTAGAAGAGAAAGTTCTAAAGGATTAAGAGCTCGGTTTTGAGCTAAGTTCTTAGTGGATTTCTTCCGGAGATCTCTCCGGCGAGACGTAGGATCCCTTCACAAAGGATTTGAACTCGTTAATCATTGTGTCTTTACATTTAAGTCTCTAACTTCTTTCATTAAAACACAAACACTGTAGTCATTCTCGAGGGACTGTGTAGACAAGGTAATCATTCTCGAGGGACTCTGTAGACAAGGTTGTCATTCTCGAGGGACTGTGTAGAGAAGATAGTCATTCTCGAGGGACTGTGTAGACAAGGTAGTCATTCTCAAGGGACTGTGTAGACAAGATAGTCATTCTCCAGGAACTCTGTAGACAAGGTAATCATTACCGGGGAACTGTGAAAAGAGGTTTGTCACAAATTGAGCATAAAGAATGAGAGTATGGGACGCCAAACTCTACAATATTTAGTTTGTACTTACCATTTAATCTCCAAGAATCATCTTTAATGATTCTCTCGTGGTTGGATTGTATTGTTTCCCAGAGTGGAGAATCTTGGCTCTCACAATCCAACTCGTTTTGAAGGGCTTCAGTGACTGGAACATGGTAACTTCAGATGTTGCAGCCAAATGTAAAGCAATGTTCTTCTCAGTAGAATACTTAATCATGTCTTCCATTTTTTGGTAATATGAAGTGTGTTGGAGAGATGTTTCGTTAATAAAGTAAAAGTTTTGAAAAAAGAGATATAAAGGGGTTATGATGTCCTGTAAGCAGCAGTTAATAACCTACACAACGTGGGATAATGGGGGAGGATTATTTTTTCTTTTCTTTTTTAATACAAATTCATGAGTTATAGATATTTATACATCAACAAAATTGAATTCAGTTATATATCGGAAAGTCATTACACATGTATAAATGTTATCACTTATGTTATATAGGGGATGAAGTACCCAATATTTGCCATTAAAAACTCAGACTGTGAATCTATAACTATTGATAATGTTCTTTGTCATTTTGATTATACATCAGACAAAATTTATCGGAAAAAGGAGGAAAGGCCTCCCAATTTATTCCATTAAGAAAAACATATTAAACATGACCTCACGGAAGGGTCCCAACACCACAAGAATCATCAGAAACTAAAGATAACACCTCAGAGGGTGGCGAAAAAAAAGAATGAAAGGCAAGTGGCAAAGAAAAAGCAAGGTTCGCTAAACTATCCGCATGACGATTAGCTTTTCGGAACACATGTGTAACAAGGACTATCCAGTCACTCGAGATGAAGTCATAACACAAATGTACTAGGAATGACAGAGGATGATAGTCATTAATCCCTGTATGCATAAAGTTTACCACCAACTTGGAGTCAATCTCCAACACTACCCGAGTAGCTCTTCTTTCCCGAGCCATATAGAGTTCATAATAAGAAATCCAAAGCTCCGCAAGCGGTATCAAACACTTACCAAGATTAACTGCGAAGCCACCACACCAAACACCATCTTCGTTACGCAATAACCCACCAGCCCTTGCCACTCCATCATGACCCATGACCTCAACATCAGTATTAACCTTAAGCCATCCTTCATCAGGTTTGATCCACGACACAAGTTGATCTACACTTCCATGGTTCCCTCAGGAGGAATGAATCTTCTGGTGTGCTACATAAACCTCAGCGCCAGCTTACAAATAAATTGTACTCGATCTCTGCATTGACCTAAAGCCCCAAAGATGTACCCATAACGCCATTTCCAAGCCCACCAAATAGTTACAGTAAAAAGATTGGACCACGGACAATCTCCAACCAATGTATCATCCCCCATGTTATCAAAAAACCAAGACAAGATGGATTGCTCAAAGAAAGAACTCCAACAACGAACATGAACAATACGATTCAAAATACCCATAATCGAAGGATAGTCCTTGAGGATGTGACATATAGATTTCGTAGCTCCATGACACAAAGTATACATGTCAGTTGTACATAAATGTTGATGATATCTCTTTGAACTCGTCATAATAGCCTGGTGGAGACAAGCCAAAGAAAGTACAAAACACGTTTCAGGGCAATGACATGCCAAAGACGATAGTAGAAAGAAGACATATTCGGAACAAAGGCATGTTGCCGTATCAGCCAAGCATATGTAGAGCGGACCAAAAAAACTCCATTGGGAGACTCTCCCCAACTTAATCTATCCTTCCGACCCGTGAAATTATCGACAACTATCGTGCGGAGAAAAGAAATGGATGATGACGTTAAAAAGTTTTCCAATCTTCTAAAGTCACATCCTAAACCATTTGTCCAATAATCTGCCAAAGTAATGTTTGACATCGGACTCGGTCCAACCCATTTATCTTTCCAAAAACGTCTGGTGACACCATCACCTATGATCCAACGAATTGCTGGTAATAGAGTGGATTTGGTCTCAAGTGAAATACTTCTCCAAGTAGAAGAAGCGTAATTAAGCCGTCTTAACCAAGAAACATCAGGAAGGTCCTTAACTTTGCATTTAGAACATAAAAGTCGAGCCCATATACTTGAACGATCATTCAATAAACGCCACCCAAGCTTAGCCACTGGAGCACAATTTGATTCTTTTGCACGACAGATCCCAAGACCTCCATCGCGACGAGGTCAACATAAACGTTGCCATGAAACCAGATGCAATTTGCGTTGTTCCATGGAGCCACCCCTGATGTATATGATTTTTGATGTTTTTTAGGACCATTCTTAGAGTCATTTTTCATCCATATCATAGCATTTGCATCATTCTAGAGGTCTTTTAGGTTCATTATTATGTTTTGCACTTGCATACCACACATTTTGCATATGGAGCATATTTAGGTGTTCAAGGAACATTTGGAGCCAAATGGATGCAAGGAACGGATTAGGCAAACTTGGGACGACTTGAATGAACAAAAGAGTAGAAAAAAATCAGAGTTCAGAACTCCCTCACACCTCAGCCTCGTACCACCAAGAGCGAGGATTGACTGAAGAACCTTGCCTCGCACTGTTACCTCGTGTGAAGACCCGAAGAATGACACAAAGACCTCACCTGTGTGAAGAAGAACCCACCTCGTAGCCAAACCTCGATCTCCTACTTTGAGGACCGCCTCAAAAAGACACTTGTTGACCACTTTGAGGTGGTTTGACCAAGAGACTAGGTTTATGTTCACTAAAGCTATAAATAGACCCTTAAGCCGAAAAAGTAGGACATCTTATGCTTTTACTTTTATGCAATTTTTTAGATTAAAAAAGAGATTTTCTCTCTAAGTTTGTAGAACTCAAATCTGAATGATGGTTTGAAGTAAAGTTGATTATCAATTTGCATTTCCTTTTCTTATATTGCTTTAGTTTTTAGATTATTCGCTTTTATTTCATGTTGGTTACTTCCTCCCCAAGGTTCGAGCTCTCACTCGCCATGAGTGAGTAGATCCGCCTTTGGTAAGGAGGAAATGAGGTAGATCGGTGTGAATCTATGTAGATCTAGGTTGCTTTTGGTTAGAATAGACAAGATCTTACTAGATCTAGTGGTCTTAATGCCGATTTTATTCTGGTCACTTGAACTCGGATCAGTTTCACTGCGGCGGAATAGGGTTCTATGAGGTGCCGATCTTAGCTAGATCTAGAGAAATCTTCATTTGGGGCAAGAGATTCCTAATGTGATTGCTAGCCTTTAGAGGGTCTGATCTTCATGCTCATCCGATCTAATTTCCACTACTAGGGTAGGTTCAGAGTTTCCTAGGGTGAAGGCACATGATCGCGAGAGCAACGTGATCAAACCACGATCCTCTCGCTTTAGATTATTTCCCGAACAAATCGCTAAGAAGCCGAGTTCCTCCATAGTTTTTAATCGATCGCCAACCTTATTCCTCCTTACCCATCTCCTTATTTGCAGATTTCTTGCTTAGATCTTGCTCTATTTTTTCATACTCTGTTTTGAATTTCATTTTATCTTATTATCATGCTATTTTTTCTTATTCTCATGCACTAGGTTGGTAGATTTGTGACAAATTTCTTCCCAGCAATTTGAGCTTGAACTAGATAGGTAGTTAGTCCTCATTGCATGTCATCATTCGAGTACTGGTTTGACACACACCCATTACTCACCACTCCATCATATCATAATGATTTGATTAAAAGAAATTGCAAAATCTTTTATCAAATTGGCGCCATTGCCAAATCGGAATTGCTTGATTTCAATTAGGAAATTTCTCTATTTAGGATCAAGTTCGCCTTTATTTTGTTAAATCATTTGCTTGTGCTTTAGAACTTGGATCTTCAACGACCAAGTTCATATCCTATTGATATAGTTGTTGTTTTTGCTGCATTTGTAGGCCATGCAGATACTCCTCGACGGCCGAACGCGAGTGCAGTGAAACACCAGGCTCTACTCAAAGGCTACACTCACTGTGTATCCCTGAGTTCAGGCGAATTTGCCACCCTCGTTTAAAGTCCTCGTCATGGCCACTTCGTCACCAGATGAGTATACCAATCAGGACTACTCAGATGTCCCTGACCATAACACCCTACGGATGATAGGTGCAGCTGACGAACCAACAACCTATTCTTCACGGTACGGAATAAACCCACCACCCGTACCCAATCAACATTTAGAGATTAAAGGCAGCCTCATTGCTACGGTGCAATGCATTAATTTCCATGGATTGCAATGCGAAGATCCACTTGAGCACCTTGACGAGTTTGAAAGGTTGGGCGAAACGACCCAAATAGACGCACTAAGCAATGATGTACTCAGATTACGCTTATTCCCGTTTTTTCTCGCGGAGAAGGCTCAGAACTGGGAAAAACACCTCCCTTCCGGCCATATTGCATCATGGGTCGAGTGCAAGAAAGCTTTCTTGAACAAGTTCTACTCCCCTTCCCGCACTGCAAAACTCTGTACAGCAATCTTTCATTTTTCCCAAAAGCGGTCTGAAAGTTTCCCTCAAGCATGAGACTGGTTCAAAGACTACGTCTCTCAATATCCGCATCACGGCTACACCATTGAGTCCCTACTCAGTACTTTCTATCGAGGTATTCGGTCGATGTATCAAACATTACTTGATACCGCAAGCAATGGTAATTTCATACACAAAGATATAACTGACGGATGGGGTTTATTACAAACCTTGCCCAAGCCCAAGAACAGTATAACGAAGGTATTTTTGTATTTTTGGGCACTCGTAGTAATCACTGGCCTTGCCACTCTTAACCATTACAACCTGAGGGGGTTTAA